>JAOCPS010079372.1:0-16024 GCA_025505425.1 Graphium colonna | reverse complement strand
ATAATACTTTATTTATATTATTATACAAGCAATTTTAACACGAATCATTGAGAAGTGTATCATCTTCCTTCACTTCTGATTATTTTTAAACATACAATTTTTGGCTAAATAACTATACTTTGTTTATGTATTTCCTATATTTAATTGTAGGTAACCATCCGTTTCATTGTGCTTTATTTTTAAGTTTATTTATAACAAGCAGTGGTTTTGCTTTATTTATAACAAGCAGTGTAATGATTTCATTCTTAAAATTGGTACGGTTGCAAAAAAAATATTCATTGATGTTTTGTGATTTATTGTCTTTTTCAAGGTGATCTATTTAGTATGACATTTTATCTTGTGACATATAAAAAATACTTGTGTAAGACATTTTTTGCTTATATTCAATATTTTCCTCATATATGTGGTTAATATTTAACATTAGCGACATGTGTTTCATGCAAAATTAGACTTTTTTTTTAATTTTTGAGTATGAGGTATAATAAATCTTATTGAAAGTTAGGTTAATCGCGTAAGTTATAGTGTGGTGACTTTTTACGGGTTTTAATTTAAAACGCTTCTATTGTTGTCAATGTTGTCAGGTCTATGCGAGTCAGGAGCGTTGCGATTATAAATATCCGCCATATTTGCCACGAAATTACGTGTCATCGATAAAATCCATTAGTGAGCTGCCTATTAAAGCTTCTGCCATTTTTTATGGTAATAGATGGCGGATTTGTAGAGGTGCAAGTTCTTAATTACCGCAATGCCATCTGTATCTAGGGCAGTCGCAAAATTGGGAGCGTGTTTTATAAAGCCGGTTACTTGAGTATTAACTCTAGAATTGATTCAAAATTGTGTTGTATTATGTGAACAATAAACCAGTGCACGTCAAAAGAGATAGTCTTTGGTTGTGTAATAACTTAAAGAAATATCAGGACAGGCTCAAAATTACGCATTACAGAATCAGTATGTATGTATCGTCCTGCATTTAGTTTCTCTGTCTGCGATGAGCGAAAGAATGATAGATAGTGCCGGTACTAAATGGTGGAACTATTGTATCCTTATCCATTTAATCAATTTGTCTGTGTGATTTAAACTAATATCAGAGTTGGCACAGGCCGTCTACATGATCTGCATCTTTCCACACTGACTATCTGCCTGCGTCAAGATCGTAACAAAAATAGGGTTGACACAAATTGTTAGAATCTATGGCTTCTTCAGCATTTAGTGTCTCTGTCTGAGCAATGATGGCAACAAATAACTTGGCTGGTATAAAGTCGCGAACTACAAAGTTTGCATCCTCCCGCAATAGGTTTCCCTGCCGGCATATTAGAAACAAATATCAGGGCTGACACAAGCGCCAGAGCTGCCTACTTAAGTGGCGTTTGCGTAACAATCGAAACAATAATTAGAACTGGCAAAAGCTGCTCACTTAGTTCCTGCTCACTTCTACGCTTAGTCTCTTCAACCCGCGTGATTGTAGCAAATATCAGGGCTGGCACAAAGCAGTGCACTACGAAGTGCGCATACTCTCATGTTTGATCTCTCCGCCTAACTGGAACGGAAACAATACCAGGGCTGTCACAAACATCAGGGCTGTCACAAGCGTCAGCTACGTGAGTCGTGGGCGGTGAAGCCCTATGTAGAGGCCTCGGCGTGCCGGCTGGCGTCAGTCGCGGCCCGACCGCCAGTCGGCGCGCGTGCACGCCGCCTCCCGCCACCACGCCTGCACGTCCGAGTAGTGGGCCGTGCGTTGACGACGCGCGCTTGCATGTAGCATCGCGCACACGCGGCAGAAGAAGTACGTGTTTATGAACTCGCCGGTACCCTGCAACAATAAGGACAGCCTCCATTACATTTGTGTCCTATCTAGTAGTATAGACCCGTGCTGTACAAAACAGAGGGCGGTTAAATTTCGCGGGGAATAATTATCTAATATAATACGAGTAATTATGGTATAGGGCAATACGGACTGATGACCAGCTTGTCTTTGTTCTTGTCTCCTGATCGCTCTCTGGTTGTTGCAGTGGCGTATTAAATGTCGACGGCACCCTAAGCAAGCACCATACCGCTGCCCTTTCCTCTTTGTAAAAACTTCTTTAGTCAGCTTCTTAAATCGCACCCTTAGGCACTTGTCCAGTTTGCTTAAAAGATAATCCTCCACTGGGTTGTCGGATAGCCGTTCCATTGGGCTATAAGAGCAAATCTCAAAAATAGAGTGTGTAAAATCATTAAGGAACAACATTTAAACAACCTTACCTTCCATTTGAAATACGAATTGTACAAGATATCATCCTCGTCCAGCCTGTGCAAGTACGCAGCTAACTCTTCGGGGCCCGCGAACTCCTCGACGTGAACGTAAGAGTTGTGAGGTGCCGCTGCGGCATACTCAGAGGGGCGGGCGCCCATCACTATTGGCAGGACGTTGTGTCTGTGGACATGAAGTTTTATAATTTCTCATTATTGGAACCGATGATTATTATGCAAATAACAATAAATAAGTAGATAAAACCCAGTCTGATGGAAGACACCTGTCGAGATCAAACGGCCGAAGGTAAGGAAAATGGAGAAGGAAACTGGCAGATATGGGCGGTATCGAGAAGTCCTGCTTGCTGTATACATTATTCATTCTAAATATCTTTTAGGAGGACGGTTGAGTTTTTAAATTTTGGCCGGTGGAGAGATATTACTCATCTTTTGTTCCACTAATCGGCCTGCTAAATAATATGAAGCTCATGGAGTTGTCGATGGCAAATCCTTACCCTCACCTTTGTCTTTTGTGTTTAACAAAGAAGAGTGTTTCTAATGAGAAGAGGAGCAACTTTGCAAAATTCGGTGAAAATCAGAGGTGACTAAGTAAATGACTAGACGGGAATATATTTAGAGTTGTTGGAGACGGCCTTATAATTAACATTTACGTGTAAATATTTGCTGGACTTAGTGGCCACTTTGGCAGGGTAAATACAACCACCATGTGCGTTTATCTCTAAAATGGTTTTTGTTATGCCGAATTTCTCTTTCAATACTATAGGTATTTCTTATCCTTATTTAATAGCTTTAGGTTTTAGTTAGACCGTATTTTTGCTTGGTCTACGTCGTTATCATCTAGCTGTAAAATAATTGATAAAGAAACAAACGCCTTACTGCAGCCCATTCACGAAGAACTTCTCAGTGATATAATCCCGACAGTTTGAATTCTCGAATGCTAGATAGAACTTGTAATCGTTGTCCAACATCTCCAGGCAATTGGGGTCGGCTCTAGGACAATGGCGGGAGCCGCAAGCGCCGTAGATGTCCACGGATATGTACTTGGACAGCTGACGGGCGTATTGCAGACGACGATTGCGCGCGTGGCAGTTCGATACGAACCACGCGACCTATAAAAAAATAAGGCTTATTTTTTATATGCTACGTGATACCAGTATCTAGCATTAGTAGTGATCCCGAAGTTCCGTCTAACTTAAAAAAGCTCTAATGGTTTCCAAGAGATCTTTATATATACATAATTTTCTTTGTGTATGAATGTCACTGAACTAAATAAACAGCGGAACGGATGGTTGGTAAGGAGTAGCCATGGGCCGTTTCACTGTTTTTTTCACTTGTAATCGGTTATATAACGTTATCGTTGCCTACAATGAGAACGGTATATAACCGATAGTAAGTGAAAAATCACTGAAACGGCCCATGCCTAGTAAGAAGTTAATCGGCTTCTAAAGCTCGGACATACAGTAATTAGTAGTAGTCTTCCCGAGGCCAGGACTGGCTTTAAAGATTCCGTTGTGTTAAATTTAAAACTAACTCAATTTCCCCAATTCAGTAAAAAATATTCCTTAAATGATTATGTTGCAAAAAAGCGAAAATATATACAACGAATGACGTCAGTAAGTGTTTTAAACAGTCTACTCTAAATTCCGATTAAATGCGAGGCGAAGGCGCGGGTGCCAACTAGTAAAATGGTGCATAAATCTCCCTTTTTACAGTGCAAATGTAGATTTTTACCACATAAAATTTAGTTTTTATATTTTACTGATTAGTACTCCATACATAATAGATGTAACGTACCTTTTTGGTCTTGTTGGCCGCATAGTTTCTGTCCAACTCCCTTTCGGTGATGCGGGGATCGTGGTAGTGCCACCGCTCGTAGGGAGCTACGATGTCAGAGTCCCGTCTATAGGTGGCCGTCCAGTTAAACACGTCTAGAGACGATGGCCGTAGTGACGCCGTGTGGTAGGGACACTCCAGGTAGTACAGGATCCATATCTGCGGTAGAGCATAGCAACCAAGATCTTAGAGCAATATCCTTCATACTGCTTTTGCAGAACTATTAAGGTCATGCTTGAGGTGCAAAAATCTCGCCGAGCAAGCTGAATAAAAGAGTCATCATAAAATATATATCTTTTTTTATATATATGTATCCAATAAATATGTTCTACTATCCAAGGCTAGCAACACATACACAACTCTTCGGATGTTATGGGTGTCCATTGTCGATGGTATCTATTCACGTCAGAAGCGTCTGATTTTTTGGCAACGGTTTTTCTATAGTAAAAAACGTAGGGAATCCCTATTTAACTTTTCTATACTTGTAAACACGTCAGTATAGAAATGAAGTACAATGAAGATTAGTGCTGAAATTCAGCACTGGGATGTCAACTTCCCGCGTGGCATCTTGCTGACCTGCTGCGATACTTAATCATAAAGCTTAAATAGGGTGTACGGATTATTAACGTTTCATTATTGTTATTATTTAACACAACATCCTGAATTTAAATACAGGTTTGTTTTAATTTGATAGAAAAAAAAAATACTATATATTAAAAAAAAAACGCAATTAAGTACCGCAAATACGAGGGGAGGTAAATAAGTTCGTCGAATGGCTGGGAAGAAGTTTAAAATGAAACATTGTTATTTTAAAGATTTTTCGTATAACTTATTTAAATCGTCGCAAAAAAAATATATTTATCTTTGCTCTCAAAATACTCCGAAATTACCGACTTTACTTTATCATCGTCGTTAAATTTTTTCACGCAGCTCTTTCTTAATTTTTGGGAACAAATAGTAATCATTGGATATTTTTAATGAAAGCATAAACAAATTTAAGAAAAATATATCCGTAAATTCTTTTTTAAGAAACAATGTAAAATCGAAAGATAAGAAATAAAAAAAGGCTTTATTATTATTATTACCAGTAAATAGTCCACTGTCTCATATATTTCATTGATTAAATAATAACAATTTCGTGTTAAATAATGTAATAAACCTTCCTAATCTTGCTGTCTTCACAATTCTAAAAAATAAGGCAGCTATCAGACGTCAATGCTGCTAGACTTCTTTATTTCGGTTATTTCCATACCATCTTACCAAACGGTATTTTTGCTGTGGGGTACCGCAGCCGAGATAAACACGGTCTTTATTATTAAAGAAATCGGTATACTTACAGTGGCTTCGGAATACATCTTTTGTAATATTGTATTATTCCGTCAAAACATTTATTTACATTTAAAAAAAGGTAGTAATATAACACACTGACACAAGTTATGAAGCACACGAACATAAATTTAATACAAGAGATGACGTCAATCTTATTACCCCAAGATTTCGTCACCAACAGACGAATAAATCATTTAGGGGCCCTTCCACACTCTGCATCAAATCTGCCATTAGACTAATTTAAGTGCGAATTTAAAAATACACATTTGCGTAAGGCATATTATTACGCCACAGAACACTTTGTCGATTAAATTCGTGGGATTAATACAGTTGATACGTACGAGACAATCGTTATACGAGTGCAGATATACAATCTTTGTGTACGAACCAGGTTCTAACTTAGATTTACTACAAACAAATTTTAAGCAAACACTTCTTCTTATTTCAGGCTTTTGGCACTTGCTAGCAGCCACCAGAAGTATTGTAATCAGAGTGTTATATTACGTTACTGTTTTTCCATTTACATATCATCTAGGACACCCGTGTGAAATACAGTTTTCACATGATGCAAACACCTCTTCTTATTTCAGGCTTTTGGCACTTGCTTGCAGCTACCAGAAATATTGTAATCAGACTGTTATATTACGTTATTGTTTTTCCATTTACATATCATCTAGGACACCCGTGTGAAATGCAGTTTTCACATGACGCAAACACCTCTTCTTATTTCAGGCTTTTGGCACTTGCTTGCAGCCACCAGAAATATTGTAATCAGACTGTTACATTACGTTACTGTTTTTCCATTTACATTTCATCTAGGACACCCGTGTGAAATGCAGTTTTCAAATGACGCAAACACCTCTTCTTATTTCAGGCTTCTGGCACTTGCTTGCAGCCATCAGAAGTATTGTAATTAGACTGTTACATTACGTTACTATTTTTTCATTTACATTTTATCTAGGACACCCGTGTGAAATGCAGTTTTCACATGACGCAAACACCTCTTCTTATTTCAGGCTTTTGGCACTTGTTTGCAGCCACCGGAAATATTGTAATCAGACTGTTACATTACGAGTATTACTCGTACGTTACGGTTTTTCCATTTACATTTCATCACTTTAACCTAGTTTTAGTTTTCTTCTAGATTAGCAATGAATAACCGACATCTAGCTTTTTCCATCAGAGTACGAATTAAAAGCCAAAAAGTTGGCTAAATCCTTATGCTCAGGCATGTACGGGTTGCTCTTCTTATGGATTATTTGTGAATTTTTAAAATAATAATCAAAATGCTTGATGCAGAATTCTGTTGCATCGTCGGTTCACAGAATTTTATTTGCTTGTTTAGCTGGTTTTTATAATAAACTATGATTTGAATCTTTTAAAATAACCAAAAGAAATACCTGGAACCTCCTGTTGAAGCGTTATTAAACGCACTACATACATCTATATTTATAGTATGCAGAAGTTTGCTTTATTTTTGTTGCCGTTCTGTGTAAATCGGCTCTGTTTACCCTCGCAGCATACTCTACACAACGATTTGAAACATTTGCATTTTGTCCAGTGTGAGAGCTGCCATAGCATCCTGCATTCTTTATAAGTAGTTGATGTAGACATGGCCAAGTCTGCTATAAAAAATTTCACTTGACCCTACCACTGCAGCTATTAACACTTCAAACAGCCTCAGCTTGTTAACACATTTTAACAATAAAGCCGTATCAACTAATTCACCACTTTTATTATGAATATCACAACCATTCTTGGTGAATTTTACTTTAGGGATCATTTTACTCATGTGAATCAGATTAGTAGGTAAAGTTGGAATATACAATACGCCATCGACAACTACATTATACTAGTAGTTATCTGTCAAAGTTGTTAACGTAATATAACCAGAACATTTAAACGCCACCTTTTCTTTAATCGGATTATCGACGGAGACTTTTCTAATGCAATGTTCATTGGCGGTTAAATCGGCGCTTGCACCGGATTATATATATCAGTCGTTGGGAAATTGTCATTAAAGAATAGGGCACTGTACGCGTTTGTTTATTTACTTTTACTAAAATAACAAAAATATTTACAGAGCAATATAACTAATCTAACTACAATAATTTACTAAAATTGTTTTTCACTTAATATTTATCAGTAGTGGGGCACTGAACACAATACTGTCCTGTTTATTTACATTTGTAATGTTTTATGGTTTCCGGTTTTGATCTCCACGTAAAAGTCTTGACTCTGGTTCCACCAATGCTGCCACTCTTACTATGTTTCCGGAAACTCGCAACACAAAACACCACTCACACTATCTTTCTCCAAATCCACTAATTTGGTTTTAATGGCGTTTGCCGTTATTGCAATTCCAGAATGCTCTAAGGTCATAAACACAAGCAATTATTTTTTAGATAATCGTGCTAAGGCTAACAATCCTTTCCATTCATCACTAATATTAAAGTCCGATCCACTTAGCCGTTGACATGTTTCAATTATTTGTGTAACGTACGAAGTCATAGATGTATAATTTTTTAGACAAATTATTATTAGAGTTCTCGATCCCGAAATTGTCAAACAAATGCTTAAGCATATCCCATAACTCTTTTGTAGTCTTTGAGTCTTTAATGTGTATATAAAGAGACGGGTCAATTGTTAAAAATAATTCGGCTGCGGCTTCATTTGCTTTTGTAACTTTGGTGTTATCAGACGTTCCCCCTAAGAGAAGAAAACTCCCTGCAATGAAATACCACTCAGGTAATTTTCAGTGACTGCCAGTATTGGCACACTCACGATATAGTTCTATGTATTTTTTTATATTTTAAGTAACACAATTTACAGTTCAACAGCACCGTCTATTGCCAATCTGCAAAGACCAATCGGCATAAACTTGCGCTCCTTTCGCGATTAAACGTTTTTCAGGGCCGAGAACCTATAATGAAATCTCGGCTCGCATATGTATATCCAATCCTTTCGAAAGAATATGTTTAAATTATTGTTTGTGTATAATACAGGAAATATGTAACACTTTTACTACGATATTAACATTAGTTATCACATTGATAACGATTCTCTATAAAATTAAATATTGTTGAAGATATAGAGGTTTCATTATCTTATCAATGTTAGATTTTCCAATGTCGTCGACTGATAAAATCTATTGCAAATTCAATTATCGAAGAAACGTCTGTAGAAAATAAAACACAAGCTCATATGCCTAGTCCAGCCATAAGTTCTTTTACAAATGAAAATGTATATTCTATATGAAGTAATGTAATATTGCTTAAAATTATACCTACATATTTATTAAAGTCTTAGCAAAAAATAAAAATATATTCTATTCGAAATGGCCACCTTAGGCCTTTAACCTGTTTGGCCAATAATTCTTGGATTATTTGGATCTACGCACTGTTTCCAAGGGAAATTTCGCCACTGCTTGCTCCAAAGATTTTTTAAAGACTCAATTTTGCAGTGTCGTTTAGAGCAGACCATGACCTCTAAAAGTAACTATAATTTGAAGTTTAAAGAGTTGAGGTATGAGCTAGATGAGGACCAGTTTTCATCACTTAAAAAGTCCGGACCAAGTGCAGAGTTTTGTTGGAAAGTCCATGGTATATTTTAAAAAGTGTGTTGCTGAGAGATTTCACAACACGATCCAAGACTGTATCTTGATACATTTTAACTGAAAGAAAAATGTAGTTACGTGACTCATTGATAAGACACGTCCCACCAAACTATCACTGATGCAGGTTGATGACAAAGTTGTACATTTCCGAACACTTGAACAGCTTTTTCAGAACTGTGCACTTTATCATATTGCTTATTGTAGTGTTCTTCAATCGTGATTTTTTTTTATCGATAAAGTGGATATTTCTGTGCCTTTCACCTGCGTATCGCGTTTTGATCGACCCACTCTCTAAGTAAGCACCGAGCTTTAGATCTTGTTTATAATACGTGACGAATCGTGGGGGAAATTTTTATTTATCGCAATAAGATTTTTTTTCTTCCTATGTGGGTTTCGACGATTTCTGGCTTTAACAGCCTTTGTAGTTCAAACTGCACCCGGACGGCCCGACTTTTCCTGGTCTTCTGCAGAGGATATTTTGTTGTATCTATTGATAGAACGATATACGAACATACGGCTGATACCAAGCTTTTGACGTGTCTAGGATATGACCGAGGGCTCCATACCCACTTTGTGCAAAGCGATTACTGTAATCGTATCCTTCTTTAACACCTCATTCCATATTGTAATTTGATAATGAACACGAAAAGATATGTGCAATAGCGCGAAATCGAAAGAAATTGTTCCAAATTTAAAATAATTAAAAAGTTGAAAAAAGAATAGTTTTTATGTAACAGTATTTATGTCCAGACGAGTTATTGGGCCTGTGTTGAGTGACATTGATTTTACGTCTTTCAATTTAAATATCTATTTATTTTTATTTTTACTTTATTTTTATATCTATTGCCATAATTAAAATAGATCAAAACGTCATAAAAATATTTTTCATGGTTATTATATAAACCTTAATTTTCACCTTTAATTCGTTTTTATTATGTATTTTAATGGCGGCAGCAATAAAAGCACAATTTTTTTATGGTAAGGAAAACAAAGGAACGGACGGTTCACCTGATGGTATCAGGAGAATTGCGAGTGCGTGGAAAGTGCGTTGGATACAATAGGTTTATTGGATAGGATGGGTCGGGATTAAGGAATTAGAGGGTATAGGAGTGGGAAAAGAAAAGGGTAGACATGGCCATCTGGCATCCCCAAAAGTTATGCATATTTTATTTTTTGTCGACTTTATTAAGGGCGGTGGTACTTTCCCGGACAAGCGTGGACGTAAAAAGACAGCAAAAGCTTTGAAAGGATAGTATGCTCTACCAAAATTCAGTTTAAAAGAGACAGCCACTTGTCAGACGAACGGATAGGGAAAGTTTAGTGATAGGATCCTGTTGGCACCTTTGGATACGGAACTTTAAAAATATCGTACCTGATTCGGAGGACGCTTGACGTTAAACGGCGTGTGGTGGTCCTTAAACAAGATGGCATCGGCGGTTCCCGCTTCTCTTGCATCAGCGGTCAAAGTACATTGGTCGACCGGACATTTGTTCCTGATGAACTCTGTTCTCCCACCGGATACACCCCATGCGCCCAGACCGTTGGCTAAGAGGATTTTCTTAGGGGGAATGTATTCGTCGTTCGGCAGAGTGTACATTAGCTGCTCGTAGATCCTGTGAACAGACGGCATACATAAACCTTTGAAGAAACCAGCCTTTGTGAGATGGTAGCATAGACCTTTGCTTTACAAACCGCAGGTTTTGGGTTATCAATAACTATATGTTGCTGCAACTAAATTAAGGGTTGGAGCAATTCAGTCTGATCACCCAATTTTTTAAAAATTGGTTGGGCTACGGTAGTGAAGAAATAGGGACCACCTGTATTGAAATGTGCGAAATAACATCTTATCAGAATATCAATCTGAACTAAAAGGGGCTACGGCTTTGGTCTTTATTATTTTAGTGAAATATGTAATATAGAATATCAGCCTGGCTTTGTGATCTAATGGTATAGGCTGAAGGTCGTAGTTTTGAATCCCTTGCCGGGTTTATGACCTTGTGTTAATGTTTCCTAAAGATTAAGATGATCTATTCGGTGTTTGCAAGTCGAGGTTGTACGTGACTTCTCCTCCGGTCATGTTAGACATCCATCCCTTAGAGATACTCCCTCTATTTCCAGCAAATGCGCTTGTACACTACGATATCTTCCACGCAGTTGGTTGATTACCAATAATTTCGCTGCCAAGTTCGAAATTCTACCATTAGGATTTCAAAGCAACTTCTGCTACAAATCAAAAACACTAATATTCTATTCGTCGATCATTTGGTACAATTTGTTGATCATTTAAATGAGGGGCTGCTGTGCTCTTTCAACGTGTTAAGGGTCGTAGTAATCTACCTATCAGATACAAAAGTTCTTCCTTAGTATTAAGCCTGCTTAAACAACAAACCAAGACTTATTAGTAAAAATTTTGGTAGAGTATGAGGCTCACCTGTCCTCGCCCGGCGCGTCTTCGGGAAACATCTTGGCAGTGGGGTCGTGGCGCTGCGGCCTTCTCTCGCCGCCGCGTACGAACCACTCCCTCTGTGAAGCCTCGTCCACATCGCGCGCCACCACCTCCTCAATTTCGGTCACCTGAAGATGGATATCGCTTCAATATACGCATTAGAAAACGATTTTCAAGTATGTTCCGATATGGTATCTACATTTTAATTTGGTTTAAATTTTATTAGGAATGAAGCAAATAGGTTTATACGTAGGTGGTAGAGTATAAAATCTTTTCGCAGCTTTTGCTGCACTTTTATGGCCGTGCTCGCCCGGGGAAATACCACCGCCCTTTATAAAGTCGGCATAAAATAAAGTATGCACGACTTTTGGGGATGCCGGATGGCCATATCTACCCTTTTCTTTCCCACTCCTATCCCCTCCAAATCCTTTATCCCGACCCATCCTATTCAATAAACTTATTTTACCCGATTTCCCAGGTTGACAACGCACACGCAACTCTCCAGATGTTGCGTGTGTCCATAGGCGACGGGATCACTTAAAATCAGGTGAACCGTCTACTCTATCGTCAACAAAAATAAAACAATATTATTTTGACATAAAATTAAGAAAAAACCGTACCGTAATAAAGTACTTTACAAAATCGGAATAAAATTTCTACAAATAAAAAATAATTTTTAAATTGGTTGATAGATGACGGAGATATTCTTAAACATACATAAAAAATAGAGAACTCTGAATTTAGAATCTGCTTTTTTGGTGATGTTAAAATATTTGGTGGTTTTTCTTGAGGTTGCATTTATTTCTAAGATGACAACACTTTTAGAATCGAGTTTTCCATACTCCAATGTCACCATTTAGATAGTAGAAATATTAAACAAAAATCTTTATTCCTTTGAGAATCGAACCCACATAGCGATATCGAAGCCAAAGGCGTTTGGCCTGAGTCACTGAAGCCATAGTTTCTATATAATCTACTCATAAATCTTAATAACATACTATTAATGTTTCATTGTTTTCTATACAAATGTTCAAGTCACCCTGAATGTAACGCGAATGGGCATAGAATACACTTCTATACAAACATAAAGCAGATTCTGGTGTCTGTTTGTCTGACACCGGTCAATCTTTAAACGGCTAATCTGACTAAAATGTATTTTATAAATTTTTCTTTTATATTTGCAGCCGAACAGTGAAAATACACAACACTCGTTTTATGTTCAAAAAACCTAAAACGCGCACAACAAAAAATCCTCATATATTTTTTTAAAAATAAAATTTCAAATCGGGTGATAAATATCTATTTAAAGATCATCATAAACTTTCGGGTGTATGACGATGAGTGGAAAGTATTGACGAAGAGTAAAATTAATGTGTAAAAGTAGTGTAAAATGTGAAGAAGTGTAAAAGTAAAGAATATTTTCAAATCGTCCCACTGCTGGGCAAAGGCCTTCTCTAGACAAAGGGAATAGGGCATCCACCACCTGGCCGAGTGCCGATCAGCGGACATCGCATATCTCAGAAATATTATTCCTTAGATATGCAGGTTACCTCACGATGTTTTCCTTCACCGCAGATCACTTGGTAAGTCAGCATTTAAAATTGCAATAAGAAAATTTAAAATCCATTGGTGTCGGCACCGAGGATCGAACTCAGGTTCGCCTCGAGTGAACAGAATTAAAGGCGAGTGCCCGGGCACTGAGCTACCACGGCTTGAAGAAGGGTACTAATATGTAATGTTAGCTACGTAATTTTTTTATCCCCACTTACACATCCATACATGTAAATAAAATAAAAGTGTCAATATGTATTTTAATAAGTCCATCTTTAATATTACGGTACTAATTAAAAGCAATTAAAATTTTCATTTGTCAGTCCTTTTTGGGTTAGTTAGTCTCCGAAACAGCCTCACCAATTTTGTCAGCACTGACAGGTACATGGAACAAGGAATACTTGAAGCTGCTTTTGTCATGTAAAAGTAGTTTTTTATATAAAGAAAGAAACTATTTAGGCTTCGAGTAAACCCGTAGAAAACAGCTAGTGCACAATAAGAATAGAAACTGACGTAGCGAAAATCGCATGCTAAATGCGACGGTGTCATTGGTGAGAGATCAGATGGGGTCGTGGCAGTCACACGGCCGGTCCCCCATATAGGGCGGAATGTGTGCCAAGCAGTACGGTACCGTAACGGACCTTGCGGTCTCTTGGCTTTTTTATTAAAAGTAAAGCTGTACGACAGGAAACTGATAACAACTTTATAAAATATGCGTGACTTAGGGATGCCGGATAGTTATGTCTACCCTTTTCTCTTCCCTCTCCGAATCCTCAATCACAAATGCATCCTGTCCGATTAACCTATTCTATCCAATTTCCCAGACTGTGCGTTGTCAGTTGCAACTCTCCTTGCTTGCGACTCTCCGGATGTTGCGTGTCTCTACGGGCGACCGGATCGTTTACCATCAGGTGAACCGTCAGCTCGTTTGTCTTCCTTTCAATAAAAAAAACATACATACGTATAGTTGTTCTGTGAATACAGCCAGCTGTTCTGTCCATACAAATTATAAACTTCATATATCATTTCCGTCAAGAACCTATTTGCAGCAAATTTAGCTTTAAACGTTAATTATCAATTACAATTCTTTGTCGAATAAAACTTTGCACGTAAAATTAATTTACGATAGTATTGAACAAAATTACTTGTTACCTCAACCGAGTGTCCTAGCATTGCCTACGAAGGATAATTATAGTTCTCCTAAAGTAAAAAGTAAAGTAACAGCCTATTTTAAATGTCCCACTGCTGGGCGAAGGCCTCCTCTAGACAAAGGGTATAGGGCATAGTCCACCACGCGGCCCAAGTGCGGATTGGCGGACTTCACATATTTCAGAAATATAATTTCTTAGATATGCAGGTTTCCTCACGATGTTTTCCTAATCACGTCACGTTGTTTGTCAGCTATGATCTTCTAAACTACTAAACCAATTTTAATAAAATTTTGCTCACTGTGTGCAGTTTGATCCAACTTAAGGATAGGATAGGATAGTTTATATCTAGGATAGTTTATATCTCAATTTATAGTTGCAATATTTTTAAGCAAATTATTTGTTTATTTACTAACAAAGAGTTATAAACTTTTTTAAATGGAAAGGAAGACAAACGAAGAGAAGGTACACCCGATGGTACGCGATCCTGTCGCCCATAGTGACACGCTACATCCGGAGAGTCTTGAGTGCGTTGTTAAACTGGGAAATTGGATATAATAGTTTTGTTGGATAGGATGATGTAGGCATTAAAGATTTGGAGGGGTAGAAAATGGGAAAAGGAAAGAGTGAATATTACCATCCGGAAACCACAAAAGCCATGCATAACTTTATTTTATGCTGACTTTGTAAAATGTGGTGGTATTCTCCGAGCGACCGCAGCTGTAGAAGTGCAGCAAAAGCTATAAGTAGATGTTATGGTCTACCACCTCGAACTCCATCATGTAAATTTATAAAATATGAAGGTGTAAATAGTAAGAAAGTTAAGTACTTTTATTAATAACTAGTTACTCACTATTGTGGACCAAAATTTCGCATCCTTTTTATTAACGTAAATTTCAATAATATCGGTATAGTCATAAGTGAAAATGTACCAAATAATTTTCGCGTTTTTAATATTACTACAAGCGATAAAGACATAAAAACTAAAATGATAATGTCATTTTAGTTTTTATGTATTTGTCATGTCATGTCACACACATAACATACATTTAACCGCCGCCCTTGCAATATTGGCAGCTGGCAAGGACACAGATATAACAACAAGAAGCAGTACGGCATCTTAATATAACGATCGCTGTCAAAATGCACTGTAGCAAAAAACGAATACCGCACGTGACGGCTGGACGCACGCTCAGCTGTCCTCGGGCATTATGGCCGAGTCAGTTCAGCTCTGTCGTCGACAATTACGTGACGTTATAGAAAGACAAACAAATCACGTTAATTTGCAACACATGAGATCAACACATTGCACATAAAAATAACATACAAACGTTCGGTGACACTACTGTAAATGTTACAAGTACCATTTTTCTATGTTACAATTATATTTACGATTGGGCATTCAAATTGACATAGAGTTAGTCTTGTCATATGTAACCAAATTGTTTCACATACATCTTGAAACAATTACTGAAAGGAAAATTTTATTATATTTCCAAAATTGAAAGCCAGATTTATCTAATGAATTAAATTCTTTTCAGAAATTTAACAATATAGAAATCATAATTGAAATGACCGGTTGGCTCATTTGCTAAGATATTAGCTGCAGCGTCGCAGGTGTTGGGTAGACGTATCCTTGATGGTTAAATTCTTCTCTTCTCCATATTTTACAAACGTTTTAAGTAGCGTCGTTTTACTCGCGTAACAAAGGAAGAGGGGGTTCGTGTATATTAGTAAGAAAAGGTTCCCCTAATTTTCGAATGTTGTTCGGTATTTATACCATCTTATAATCTGGTAATAATTTGTGTATATAAAAATCCAACAAAAATTAAACAACATATGGACTCCTTT
>JAOCPS010079262.1:0-16027 GCA_025505425.1 Graphium colonna | reverse complement strand
TGAAGGGGTTAAAGATATATTTAGGATTAGAAATAAGAGAAAAGGGTATAATAAAATGACAAGAAGGAAAGGTAAATGAAAAAAACGCAAATCTTAAAGAAAAGCCTTCTTCATTTTATTATCGATTTTTGTGTGTGAAATTGAAGGGTATCACTTTTTTGAAACAATCCTCAATCAAGCTACAGTTGGGGTAAAGCAAGACTTTTGTTGTCCACTGGTACATGAGAAAAATATATGTATCGAAATTTAAAAAAAAATATGCTTAATGTTTTTCATTTAATATAGGCTAATGATCCCGCATAAAATTAATATATGTCAGTGAATGATAAAAGACCCGTGACTCTTAACCGTTATAATAAGATATACTTTTTTATATTAAATTCTAAAATAAGTAACGTGGCATTACTGACAGTTAATTGTAATTTAGTATCCAAATTTTTATTATGTTAAGTTTCATCAAAAATATTTACCACAGATTCAAGAAAATTCGAATTAAATTTTACTTTATTCAACAGGAGTGATAACTGTTGCTTATTGATATTCATGAATACTACCTGATGGGGAAGAAAGCTACTAACTTGAGAATAAACGGCGTAAGAAACTCAGCAGGACTAATTACTTTTTTCAAAAAGCATATAATAAAATAAACAAATAACATTTTTTTATCCTTTCAGTAATCGTTGAAGTTTTTTTTTATAGAGGAGGAGGCAAACGAACAAGCGGCTTACCTGATGGTAAGTGATCACCGCCGCCCATGCACTCTCGCAACACCAGAGGGATTAC
This sequence comes from Graphium colonna, assembly GCA_025505425.1. NCBI lineage: Eukaryota > Metazoa > Arthropoda > Insecta > Lepidoptera > Papilionidae > Graphium > Graphium colonna. The sequence continues at coordinate 15,244 of JAOCPS010079262.1, read as the reverse complement.
AAGAGCGTTGCCGGCATTTAAGGTAGGAATATGTTCTTTTTTTAAGGTCCCTAAGTCTTATCGGTCAGGAAATACCGCTGGCAACAATTGGTTCCACAGGGGTGTCGTGCGTGGCAGAAAATGACGACGAAAACGCACTGTGGTGGACTACCAACCATCAAGGTGGTATTGATGGTATTTGATGGATTGCCGCGTTGTACGATTAGATATGAATGAGGTAGACTATTAACCATCACATTACGATTCCTATAAATAACTTAAAAAATGATAAGGTGGGCAAAATCATCAGCAATAGCTAGTGTTGAAGACAAAAGTAGTGTTAAATCATTAACCATATAAACGGAAATTGAATTAGGCAACATTGTTATAATTTTTTGTAGTAACCACGGAAAGGACGTCTAAATAAATTTATTTTGTATAATAGCAACTTTTAGTTGTACCTATTTCATTCGTCTATTTTTTTCTTTCGTTCGTTGTTAATAATAACACTGCATCGTTCGTTGTTTACTTTATGTGGAAATAATTTCGTAAAATGTGATGTAAATTGAAATTTAGTAATTTATCGCCTTTAATACTTTTCTGTATCCTTTTTGGGTATTATAAACAAAATGTCCTCGAGTTCAGTTGAAGATATTCCTGACCAATGCAGAGTAAGTTAAAACTTCTTTGTTTAGAAAATAATATATATAGTTCCTTGATAAATAGGTATAACTAACAGCTGTTTTTACTTATTTTGATACAATTTTTGGGTAATAAATACATTCGTGATGTATTTATTGCGTCATATGACCATTACTTTATGATGTTTATGTTATTACGCAGGAACTACTGATCCTTTAGAATACCAAAATTTGCTATACTTAACCTTGCCTCGATTTTATTTCGGTATATCCTTTCAGTTAAATATATTTGGATTTATGGCTTAATATTAATCATTACGGAAGTGATACCATTTGATAATTATTTCATACCCACCCTTAAAACTTTTAATGATTTTTAAAAAAATCTTGTTACCCCATAATTTGTTCTTGTTGAGTGCTTATTGGTCGAATTTCAGGTAATTTTATATATCGTCAAACCATAAAAATACTTACAAGTAAAAATAGAATCTTCACTTGTAAATTGTATTGGGTAATTGTTAATACAGATATATTAAATTTTGCCTTCAAAAAAATCGGTAATTTTTTCCTTCATACTTTGGTCTGTAAATATTTTTAATCGATGTAAAAGAATAATTAATTAAATATGTCTGACATTGAACAATTTAACATTAAATGACTTATCAATTACAAATTTCAACCAATTTGAAATATTTACTATATATAATATTTACAGACATTGCAATTGGGTGTCAAAATCGGCAGATCTCCATACAAATTACAATATTTTTTACATTATGTTCTCGAAAAAAAAATCTTTTATATCAATCAAATACATTTACAGATCAAAGTAGGTAGCGTTGCCGAAGGAAAAAAATACCAAAAATTTAACTGATTGAGAATAATAATTGATAAGATATCTCTAAAGCAAAATTTGAGGGTCGGTACCAGTTTTCACATTATTGATGACACAATTGTATTATATCTATTCATAAATATTTTTGATCAATTTAGGATTATATTTCAAGTAACACATGTAAAGGAAAATATGAAGAAAATAATATATTCTGAGTAAAAAAAAATGTGCACATACCATAGTGTTCCCCATTAATTTTTGTTTAATGCAGAAGCAGCCAGTGTTACAGATAAAAAGTAGTGATTTACAACAGCAAAATAATCTTCTAGTTTGTCATCCTGTCACATATTCCTTTTAATTTTCCAGGATCTATTCACCCAAGATGGAGTGCTCCTTAAGGCTTGTGTTGGAAGATCCATTAATGAGCTCAACTGTATTGGAATGCTTTGCATTGTGCAAAATGCAGATGGTACTAAATGCATTGAATGGAGACCAAATGACTTGATCACCATTGACTCCGATACTCAGGACCAGGAGTGGGCTGTGGTCAATACTATTGGTAAGTTAATTTTTTTATAAATAACATTTTTTTGCAAGTAAAATAAAGAAAATGTGATTTACCTTTCTCCAAAGGACAATGCCCATTTGTATATGGCAAACTAGACTTGTTATATTAACTACTACTGAAGATATTTTCATTAAAAAAAAACCCCAGTTTTCAGAGCTATTTGATAAATTCAAATAATTGGTTCATTGAAAATAGGTTCTATTGCATTCTACATCACTATGACTGATTGCGCAAATGTCTTGTAGGTATAGCAAAATTCATACTTTTATAGTTTAAATTAAAATAAAGCCTTATAAATTATGAAAATAATTACGATATAATTTTGATCAAGATCAAAGTATTCTCGGTACTAGGCTCGGGTATTATCCTTTATTCAACTCTATCTTTTCTATGTATGTATAGCATAATTAAATATACAGTCTCTTTTATCTTTTATTTGATTTTGATATCATAATAAGTTTTGTGACTAGTAAAAAAGTTTGATGAATTTCTTAAGCAATACACTTTAGAAATTCATGAAACTTTTTTAATTCAATTTAATATTAAATATTTCACAACATCACCATAACAAGTCTTATCCTACAGCAGCGGTTCCCAAACTAGGTGCTGAAGTAATTTATGGGGCCTAATCTCCCATTTTCTTCCAAGACAGTAGTTTATTAAATGTATTTACAAGTAAATATAACGTGGTCATGTCTTCATTGATGTCTGCACTCCATACAAATTACAAAATTTATATATATATTTTTTTTTAATTTTATACTAATCATTGCCGCCATATTTTGGATTACACATGTCTCATAAATAAACATTCTCTATCGATTCAAATTATTTGCGAATAAAAGTCTAAGGTTCAGATATTTGATAAGTTTACCTTGTTATTTTAGATGGTTATAAATATTTAGGGCGGTGCTAGTTTTTTTTTCGATGTACCAAAAAAGTTTGGGTGCCACTGCCCTACAGTGATATGTTTATATAAAAACCCAAAGTACATTTATTTCCCCTTTGCAATCAAAGGCTGAGTAATTATGAAATTGAATTAAACATATGTCCTGCAGTAATAATTGGTGGTTTTGCATTAATGTCGCTATGACTTAGCATATATAGTGTGATTGGTTAATCACTCACAATATTAAAGGTGCGCACTTGATTCTCATTTGACATTATATTTATGTAATAAAATTAGGGGTATAAAAACTATACCTCTAATAAAAACTATAACCCCAATTTTCCAATAAAAATTAAGTGTAGCTAATTAGTGTGGTGCTTGTTCCAATATTATTTATTTCACTTTTGATTACATTTTACTTAGTGGTAAATCAATATTTATTTTAATAACATTTGTATTCTTCATAAATGATCCCCAAATATAACATCCTCAAATAATAAAAATGGCTCATCGGCCACACTATATACATTTTCCAGGTCGTCGTCAACGCACACTCAGCGGTAACATGACTTCTGACTATGCAACAGCTCGCGCGCGAATAATCAGAATACCACTCAACGATCTTAAAACATTCCGAGTTTCTCGCAATAACCAACAAATGCAGTTCTCAACTAAACCTGGAGTCTGGCAAATGTCCTTCTACTTTCAACATGGCAATGCTGAAATATTTGTGGCCTATCTAAAGAACCATGTGAAAACTGCTAAAACCAGACATGACCGGAATACTTATGTAGTTGTTGAGCCAAACATTGAGACTCAAGTGCTGAATAAATCTTTTGCGGAGCTGGATATATTTACTGAGAATCCAACAGATGTGGTCTGGAGTTTAGTTTCGAATTTGAGACAGAGACCCTATGAGACGACAATGGAAGCATTCTCAAAGCTCACTGACATTGGTAAGAAACTTTCATCATAAAATTAAAGAAGAATAACATAAATGAAGCTCCTGCTTCTAAGCTAATAAGCTATAATTTGTGAGAAACTTGAAATTACAAATTCTTCAATTTTACAAAATTATCTCACTTTTATAGCACTTAAAGTGCATTACTATTTACATTAATATTCAGGGCATTTGTAAACATTGTTTATGTTTCTAATGCTACCAAGGTAATGAAAATCCAGGTGGTAAGTGTTTAACTAGAAAATAATAGCAGTGTAGATTTTAATTAATAGTTTATATAAACTCTGTAGAATCAAATCAATTTCATAACATAATTCACAATTTTTTTTTCTGCATATAACAATATATAAGCTTTCATTATATTGTAGATTAATAAAATAGTACAACATAAAGAGTTTTATTTAGTTTGTTAATCATTTATTAATTATTACAAATCTTATAACCTGCATATATGTAGAAATTTCAATAAATGTTGATTTTAATTGTTAATAAATATAATGAAAACATTTTCAACTGACTTCGAAAAAGGAGGAGGTTCTCCACTTGACTGTTTTTTTATTTTTTCTATACCTGTTAGTGGATTTGCCCATGAGTTATGAACTGATTGTCAAAATTTTCAAAAAAAAAGGGGATAGTAGGCAACCCTATAAAATTTTCATGAAAATTGGTTATATAGTTTCTTTCTTAAATTAATATAAGTTAAAAAATAGTTTCACAAATATCTCTGCATTTGAAGTTGGTTGATGTTTATTGTATTGTTAAATATCTATTTAATTTTTTTTTTAACAAATTCTAGTGTACTTTGGCAATGAGGGAATGAACGGAAAAAGGGATGTATCTGAGGAAGTGGCCGATTTACTGACAAAAAGCATGAGCGCAATGGAAGATGCTACAACTGTTACAAAAAGTGACGAATATGAAGTCATAAGTGTTAAACCTACACTGCCTCCACGACCATGCATACCCAGGTAAATATACAGTATTTTATTTTCAACAACTTCAAAAAAGTAGGTGGTTCTCAATTTGACTGTATATTTGTATTTCTTTTATCTTTTTGTTGTTAGCAGATTTCTCTACAAGTTGGATGTGGTTATGAGGTGGTCACATATAATTTTCATGAAAATCAGTGCAACAATTTCTTTTTTTAAATAAAAATAATTAAAAATTGTTACATAAACACTCTCATCTAAGGCATTAGAAATTATTTTCTATAGAAACTAAGTATTATTCTAGAAGTTTCACATCTCATCTCAGCTCATAATACAAGGTCAGTGTCTACTATGTGAATGGAATAGTGATGCAAATCAAACCATTTTCAAAACTCAAAGCAACGAGTCTACTCCACGCGTTGTGTAGATTTAATAAGCGTTAGATAAAATATACAAGTGTTCTATAGAATGAAAAACGTTCCATAATTAAATATTTAACTTTCAATTTAGTTTACTCAGTGGTTATTTACTTATTATATAATATAACGAGCATTGAATCCTCGAATATTGAAAGGGGCTCACCAGTCATGCTGTATAGTTTTATATAAAAACTTAATTTACTAATTTTGAGAAATATTTCTTTCCTTCAAGTGATTAAATAAATAAATGGTAAATATTCATATATAGTTTGATATAAAAAAGTAATATTTATTTTATTAATGTATCTGTACAACTTAAACTTAATTTTTTGTCACCAAAGTATCTGTGATGAAAAGAAAACTGACTAAAAAGTTGCCAAACCATAATTCTAGGTATTATATTTCAGCTACATTTTACCTTTATTAATGTGTCACATATTCATATTAATATAATCAAATAGTTTATTGCTAATTTGTTTATGAGACTTAAGCGAATATTATACATTTTTAAATTTAACAACTTAATGGATTTTATCATGGTGTATTTTTTAAATTTTATCACCTGACATTTGAACCCTTTACAGTGTTCATGATCATGGGTAGTACTGAAATGTTTGATGTCCTAGTGTCACTTGTTAATCCTGCATACCGTAAGCTTGAATATTAATGTAGATTGGACTAAAAATTTATATTCAAGCTGATGGTAAAAATGTTTATTGCTATTAATGGGCTTTATTAATAAAAGTTCAAACTTAACAGAGGCACTCCTTTATCGACTGAAAAGTGGGAGGGCTTGCAGGATACAGAAGGAAGGGTGACTGAAGTTGAAGGTGTGAAACAGCTCATTTTTAGAGGGGTAAGAAATTTGTGTTGGTTCATTTTAATAATTTAAATGTTCAGTACTTTTCCTATCATATATTATATAGGATAAATTTCTCAGCTGTACCAACTTCACATAAAATCGTAAAAATTTATAGCGCGAAAATGTTTAGTGCGTAGATACGTACTGAATGTTTAGTGAGTAGATATGTACTGGATGATTATGTTGTCGAAGGTCCGAATCCTATTCAACTATAGTCGTGAACCACATCCTAACACGAACTTAGTTGGATTGGTTAAGAAATATTGGTTGAATTTTAAATTATTTGTGAATATGTACAAAAAAAACTAAAAATTCTTCAATGACATACAATAAATTAGGTAACTCGCAAACAACGTTGAGGTAAAGGTCAATGCCCATTTTTATATAGTATACCATGCCAAGCTGCATCAAGTTCAAACTTTTTATAAAAAAAAAACTAATCTTGTTATATTAACTCCTACAGAAGGTCTTTTTGTAAAGAAAACCCATGTTTAGGAGATCAAAATCGAAAAACCGATTCATAGCAAAAAATTGTGTATAAGTTATGTATGTAAAGGAAATTTCATATTTTTATACTTTAAAATAAGTTCCCGTTTCAAATCCATGTAGCGTAATGTCGTAATAAATTATGTAAATAATTACTATATAATTTTGATGTTCATGCATGATACTTTTTGGTACCGCTTTTGGGCATTGTCCTTTGAAATTGGAATGTACCTATTTTTACATATAAATAATTCTATTCTCAAAATAGATTACAACTGGGCAGTCTCATACAGAAAAACTTTTTCACAGTACATTCTGGCACAAAATATATTTTTTAGCCGCAACTCTAATTTCAGGCCTTACTTGGTCAAATATTCCAGTTTTTGTTTTAATGATACTTTTATTATTACAGGGCGTGGCTCACTCAATAAGAAATTCAGTTTGGAAATATCTTTTAGACTACTATCCGTGGAATATGAGTCATACGGAGATAAAAAATTTGCAGAGACGAAAAACCGAAGAATATTTCTCAATGAAATTGCAATGGAGGTCCATGACCGAGGGTCAGGAATCAAGATTTTCTGAATACAGAGATAGGAAGAGTTTAGTCGAAAAAGATGTAAATAGAACAGATCGGACCCATCCTTTCTTTTCTGGTGATAATAATCCAAATTTAGTGGTGCTCCAAGATATTCTGATGACGTATGTCATGTACAATTTTGATTTGGGTTATGTGCAAGGAATGAGCGATATTTTGGCGCCATTGTTGCTGTTGCTAGGCAACGAAGTGGACAGTTTCTGGTGCTTTGCCGGTTTCATGGAGAGAATTGTGAGTATTATCAATATAATGTTTTATATGACTTAAAAAAGTAGGTTTTCAATTCAAATGTTTCTGTTTTTACATATTTTTGTGAAACGTCTTTTAAAAAGGCGTTTTTTTATCTGAAAACATACACTTCAAATGGTCCCATAAAATTTTCGAAAAGTTCAGTCTCGTAGTTTATTTTAAACAAAATAACAGAAAACACTATGTCTCGAAAGTACACTTTTAAGGCGTTTGAAGTCGGTTTTATTAATTTTCTGTGATGAAGATTGACTTAATATATTAATAAATTAGAATGATATTATATTGTTATTCATTATTACAATAATACAATACAATACAAATTTGCATAATTTTTTATATAGCTTCTTTGTAACTATCAAACTCTTATAATATGTTAAAAACCATTAATATCTTTTGTAACTGTGCCTTAATTGTTCACCAATATAGTTTATTAACCGTCCATGATTGTTTCATTAAAATTGCCTGTCAACCACATGTGCAAGCTACATAATGATGAGCTACAAAATGAAATTTAATAAGTGTATTCGGTAGATCTTAAAATCGGTCGTAATCTATTTTTCATATTTACGTATGTATTTTTAATGCCACATCATAAAAAATACATACTATCCAAAATTAGTACATTTCTATTACTAAGCCTATAGTAGTATTTTTTAATAGCCATATTAGTAATTTAATTATTTTGAAGCACTGGCCAATAACTGATGAATTATCACTTAATCAGTTTTTAAACTTCAATTATTAATAATTTATATGGCAAAACATTTTCTGGGTCTTTTAGTATTAATAAGGGCTTAATATTAGCTTAATGTTATATTTGATGTTCCAGGCGCCCAATTTCGATATGGACCAAGCAGGAATGAAGCAACAGTTATTACATCTACAGCAGCTCTTAACCTTCGCAAGCCCCGAGCTAGCACATCATCTATCTCAAAAAGACTCCGGAAATATGTATTTCTGCTTCAGATGGCTACTAGTTTGGTTCAAACGGGAGTTCTCCTACAGGGACATTATGAGGTAAAGTGTTAACAGCTTATTTTCAACATGTTCCTCTTCTGGGTAATAGAGTATATTGCACCACATGGCCCCAGTGCAGATCGGTGACCTTTACATATCTTAGAAATATTATTTCTTTGACATGCATGTTTCCCATTAACTCAGATCAATGTGGTAAATCGACACTTAAAATTGCAATCTAGAAATTGATAATTTTATTTATCTCGGTGCCGGGGATCAAACTCAGGTTCGCCCCGTAAAAACAGAATTGAAGGCGAGCGCCCGGACACTGAGCTACCACGGCTTTTTGTTATGAGGTATGAACTTGTATTGAAAATTTCTTTTAAAAATGTTTGTGATGTGTAAAAATAACATTAGTAAGTGTGGCTATATGGTTATACACCCATTTTTAAAGGTTGTGCAAGTTTATCTTGGAATTTATCTAAAAGGTGATATATCTGCTTTTCAATTAGGTAATAAAGAGTAAAAGGTAAATGTACCAGGTAACCAACCAGGTAAATTATTTAGTAATTTAAAAAAATAGCAGATTGGAAATTAATTTTATCTTTTTTTACTTTTGGCCAGGTCAACATAATTTTTTAACTGTCTTCAAATTCTGATTTGTTTCTCAATTTGGATGTTTCTATTTTTTTAATGTATCTGTACCATTTATGAACCGATTTTAAAAATTGTTTTTATCTGAAAGGGTATATTATCTGAAATAATCCCATTAAATTTTCAGAAATATTGGTTCAGTAGTTTGCTTGTACGTAAATCAAAAGAATGGAAAAACATGTTCCCAAGGCGTTTGAATTTCTATAAAAATAATCTTGTTCTATATGGATTTTTTTTACATTTCAGGCTATGGGAGGTACTATGGACTGGTTTGCCATGTGCAAACTTCCATTTACTGATATGTGTTGCTATACTCGACGCCGAGAAGGATATTCTGATAAGTAAAGATTATGGCTTTACAGAAATTCTAAAGGTAAATATTTTTAAATTAGTATTTCTTACCTAATTTACACTTAAAATGTAAAATATTGTTTTGCGTAATATTTTAGATGGGAAGTTTTAAATATTTACTTTAGCTCAATATGATTTAAAATTACTGACAGGACAAAAATATGGAATTGTTGCATGGGGTAGATTTCAGCAACTGTCTTGATAATTTTAATATTTAGATGGTTTAGATGGAAAGTCTTTAGTCACTATCACAAAGACCGCTATGGTAGTCTTGTTGTATTTTGTAGACCAGAGGTCATAAGTTCATATCAACAATAAATTTGTTCTTGTTTCCTGGTTGGATGAGGGCAATGCGGGCTGATCCCCCGATTCCCTGAAACAAACAATGAGCATGTAAAAAGTCTGATCTTTCTCCGGTCGTGTTGGATATGTACAATGATTATAATGGCGTCAGTCACGATGTTTTAGCTATATTTTTACATTTTATTCTTTCCAATTAAGTACTAGTATAATTTTTCTCATGTGTGAAGATGTCAGTAAATTGTAGTTTGCCATTCTCGAGTTGGCTTAATTTCGGATATCTTGTTCCTCAAGGTGGTATTCTCTATCTGATTTAAGTTTTGTTTTTATCACTTGATTGTGGATGTTATCTGCACGCCGATGTTCTAAGACTGTTTGACTTAAAAATTTCTGGCCACGAAAACCAAAGTATTACTCCACGCGCGGCCGCGGCCAGAAGTGCAACAAAAACTATGAAAAAATGGTTAAGTGGTATAGTATCTATCAACGACAGTTCCAAGGCTCTATGTTTTCTTTACTCAACTCCCTATTCTAATTGACTTCTATTTCTTCTTTCTTCATTTTAGTTTTTTCAACAATAAATTTTTGCTCAATGTATGACCATTTTCTTTTTCTTTATCGGGTCCTTTCTACCATACTTAGTGCATGCACTCTTCTTCTTCATTCAGTCAATTTTTATGTGAAATGCACTACCTCCGGAAATCAAGGTGGCTAAGATTCGCTTGTAAATTAAAAGAAATGTATGTGAGCATTTGTTGCCTAGTTAAACTTTGGACTGATCACATGAATTTCTAGAAAAGTAAGATCTATGCGTCATGATGGTTCTGTAAACGTTGACATATCACGCTTTTAGAGTATATGTCCTTAGATTGGCCACCGTGGCTGTGGTTCGACCAGAAACATTTTTAAGAAGGCAGCTGTTTTATGTATGTTCGCGCGCATCTCCCCCATTTATGAACCAATTTTAAAATTTCTTATTTTATCTGAAAAGTACTTCGAAAATGGTGCCATAAAAATTTTCAGAAAATGTGTTTAATTGTTTGTTTTTAAATCGAAATAATGGAAAACACATGTTTCCGAAAAGATACTTTTAACGCGTTTAAGTCGGTTTTAGTAATTTTCTGTAAAAGAAATCTTGTTTTACCCTACGTAGGGAAAGTGCTATATTCAACTTTAATTTTGTGTAATATTTTCAGCATGTGAACGACCTATCGATGCGTCTTGACGTGGACAAAATCCTGAGCACAGCGGAAGGGATATACCATCAAATAGTCTCGGCACCGCATCTCACTGATCAAATCAGAGTTATCATAGGCCTACCGACAGTGGGCTTAACTCAATCAGGTCAATCAGACGAGGAAAACAACGATATACCGACAGAAATGCCATCGAATTCAAGAAATGGAACGGAGAGTCAGAGCAATGGTAATGAAGATAGTAGCAAACGAGTTCTCCTTGCGCCAGAGATGGATGAAGTTATGTATCAGATTGGGCTCGATATGAATTTCTGAGGACGGTGATTATTCGCTGTTATACACATTGAATGGCTAACAATGCAGTAGTGCGGTGTATATATTTTTCTCATGGTAGCACAGCATAAATGCTCTTTGGCAATTCACAACTCGCTTGAACATTTTGATTGGATTGAAGTTTGACTGGTGACTCACTAACAATTTTAAAGGAGAGCACTTGGTACTCCAATGTCATCATATTTATTTAATAAGGTTGAGGACATAGTTTTAACTGAACTTTTCCAATAGATTAAGTAATTCTACTTTCGGTGCCTGAGCTTAGTCCGCTAAGATGAACATGCGTTACGCCATTATTTTTTTATATTTATTTTTTATAATCTTTTATTCTTCATTTAAGATCCCCAAATATAACGTCCTCGAATTTTGAAAGTGACTCACAAGTCATCATGTATACTTGGAGTAGTGGAATGGCCTTAGCATCTCAACAACTCACATTTAAAAAATAAAAGTAGTTCTTAATTTGTTTATATATTATTTCACCTTAAAACTCTGCTTTAAATTAACCCATTTTTTTATTTTTTCATTTAAATGAGTATACTCCCTGATATATTTTACATAATATTTATTATTTTTAATAAAATAATTCTTTCATTCCTTGTTAATTATTTGTAGCTATATACAATAATAATTTTGGAAAGTGGCAACTATTCACAAGATCATTTTATTTATTTTTCCTTCTCTGTCTATATACATTGTTTTAAGTAAGTGACTCTCAGGTTATTCTCTGTCTGGTTCCCAAACTTTTTTGGTTTATCACCCCCTTTTTAGAAAAAATATCTAGCACCTACTAAAAAATTATAACCTGAAATAACAAAACTATCTGAAAGGGCATTAGAACCCAATTTAAACCACTGTCTTGAATGAACGCGAGAAGTTCAGCACCAGCAAAATTGTTTCATCATCCCCTAGGTGGCACTAGCTCCCACTTTGGTAACCACTGGTCTCAAGTCTGAATATATCAATATCTTTTTTATATCAAAAATAAAAATTTTACTTTTGATTCTACAAATTAAAAGCTTAACACCATTTTCAATCTGTAAAGTTCATTAAACTTTGTGAATTGTTTAAAAAAGTGTGAGTGCATGACTTTGGTTCATAGAAATATTATTATTTAGCATAGTAGTTTTTTAACGCTATATTAAGTGCTTAAACTCTGTTTAAAAACTAAACATGCAGATAAAATATAAAATAAGGTTTATAATATGCTTTCTCACAGAAAGGAGAATCACAAATTTACTAATTTCAACTTTTGTATTTATATTGAAAGATGTTACTCTGTAGTATTAGAATATAATCTTATTTTCTTCTGTTACATTATTATTTAATTGATTCATAATTTTACATTTCTGTAGGGATATTTTATAAAATAATTAGGTTTAACCTAAAACATTATAAATGTCGATTTGAAGTTCCGGCGCTTTATATTTGAAAACATTAATTACAATTTTTAAAAAAAGTTACACTTCTCGTACTACAACAACTATAAAATCATTAGTATGATTTTATTATTTTTAAATGTAAAAAGTATTTTATAGTTTTTTCAAAAGATTGCTTTTGAACAAATGCAAATAAAATATTATACATTTATGTATTCGCTAAAAAATCGTGATTAGCAAGCTTCTGTAAGGAGTAACTAGTAGAGTAAATTAACATATGTATCATCAAGTTATGCCTCAATATTTTTAACTGGAATATGTTAGATCCGCTATTCTTGTTTTTAACTTTCTTTTAACTGACTTCAAAAAAGGATTCTTTTATGTATGTTTTCGCGTATCTCCGCCATTTATGAATCAAATAAAAAAAATCTTTTTATCTATTAGGATATACTTCCGAAATGACCCCATAAAATTTATTGAAAAATCGGTTGCATAGTCAGTTTTTTTAAATCAAAATAACAAAATTTAGGAATGTTTGCACATATCTCTGCCGCTTATGAACTGATTTAAAAATTCATTTTCCATCTCATAGGATTTTGTCAAAATTTACATAACAATTGGATTGGTAGTTTGTTTTTAAAATCGGAAATAACAGGAGAAGATATATTTGTAAAGTACACTTACGGCATTTGAAGTCGCTTTTTGTAATAATCTGTGAAAATAAACTTGTTGTTTATATACATGTATATATAGTAAATTTCTCATTTAATTTTGCCTTTATGTAGTAATTGGGCTGCTATTTTTTGCATTTAGTAGAAGTCTCTATTTCTTACTCTCTTCTTGTAGTTGATTCATGACTACTGCCTTGCTTGCATGTTATATATAGTTTAGTTTTTAATAATACTTTTAATGTCACAAGTATATGTGTTATAGGAAGAATTATTAACAGCAAGTGTGTTTTATTATCTCTAAATATTTGTCTGATTTTTGTATGAACATGACATTTGTATGAAAACTAATAATAAATAGGAACAGAATATACATGCATCAACATTTTACAATATTTTATTTGATTTTTAGTAATTTCTGGAATGTAAAAAAAATACATCACCGGTTTTGAAATATATAATGATTATCAACATTTCTTTTTTGACTGCTGCCCTTATTACTTTTGAGTTATTATATAAGTTTTGAGTTACAAGGGTCTTTTACAAACATAACAAATAAATAACACATGGAAAATACCCAGATCTGAAGCAACTATTTGTAGGTCATACAAATATGCATGTTGGCTACTCCGCAGCTAACATTTTAGCAGCTGCGCCAACCGCTCATGAAATCTTGGAATGCAGTAATTATATTTCATATTTAGCAATGAAAATCAGGAATAAAAAATGCAACATAGACAATTATTATACCAATATTTTTCCATCGTGTAGTTTTTGAATAATTTAAACAATTATTGAGTTAAAACGAGATTATATTATCTAAGCACTATTAATGTAAATCGAAATATATTATTACTTTGTATTTAGTTTCCGTGTTAAGTTTTTTTATTAAATTCTTCAGGTAGTTGCTCAAATACTCACTGGGCATTCAATTGATATTAAACTATCTATGGACTTAAAAATGCAGGAGGTTTTTTTCAATTTGATTAAATTCTATTTTATGTATTTGTTATATCAGAACTCTCTTATTAATAAATCAAATTGATTTACTCTCAGATTGCTATTAAATTCCCTGCTGTTATAAAAATTGTATTAAATATTATTTGTAAATTAAAATAACTGAAAAAAAAGTTTCTTTCTGAGGAGTTGTCTCTTTAAGAATAAATCAACAAAATTAGGTAATGTTTATTTTTTCCCATTTCAGGTTACACTCGAATATAACGGAATACAAATATGTATAGTAACGAAAACAGTGTGGGCGTTACTTGCCTAGTGTGTATAAATTGGATAATTTTTCTTCGCAAGGATTGGAGTGATATTTTTATACTTTTCTATAGTACGCACGAAATTAAAAAAAATCCCGCCAAAATGCCAATGCACTGATAAAAAATGTACTGCAAAAAGAAAGTAACTATATTGGCTGTAAATAAAAACGCTATGGTTTTTGTAGCACAGCTATTTTTTTATTCAAGTAAAATTTTTGACATTTTGTCGGATAGATTTATCTAGTGTTGAAATTAAAAAATGTGATTTTCTATAGGAAACAATGTGATATGTTATTTTTTTTCATTCTGTTAAAAGTGCTATTGAAAAATTTATTATATTGATATGTGATCTTAAAAATTCAAACTATTTTTTTTTTTAGTATAGCATATAGATTGAAATATTAAAAAAAAATAATCTAAGACTCTTTCATATAATTTGTTTATTGTTATTATTGTGCTTGTAATAATATGTTTATAATTTTTAAAATAATACCATTCTGATTAAAATAGAAGTAATAATATACCTAAAATACTTTCCGTACATATATATTTCTTTACCCCTGTTTCCCACCGTAAATAATTTTGGTTTCATAGTATAATGACCCATAAATTTATTCTTATATTTAATTCAAAGGAAATATTTTTTTTAATTAAAGAACTTTACGGATTTTATCGCGGTTTATTTTTAAATTTTATCACCCGACGTTTCGAACCCTTTACAGCGT
>JAOCPS010079045.1:0-16032 GCA_025505425.1 Graphium colonna | reverse complement strand
TATCAGAACATCAATACCAAAGCAAGAGTCCGCAGTAAAAACGTAAAGCTCGACAGTTAATTCCTAAGATAACCTAAAAATTATTATTTATTATCTACCTGGCCATATACCGCTGCGATATTCGACTTTTAATAATTAGATCTATGTCGACTTGTTTTTACTTAGTACTATGAAATAGGAGCTGTCAACATATGTCACTCGACCCAAATATGACAGAAGTATGCAGTAAGTCATGATCGTTTCACAACAATCTGTTTGTCCGCTAAAATGTCGTTAGATATAAAGTTCAGACAAAACATGGCGTTTAATCCTAGATTTCACTTGTGCATGATTTTCAATTTGAACAACCCTTTTTAAATCTTTTTGATCCATTTCTGTTTAATCTCATCGTATTTTTATAGTAAAAGTATTTTCAATAGTAATAGGTTGGCAAACGAGCGGACGGTTAACTTAAGCCGATTCTATCTTCCACGAGAGCGACGGGAGCGAAGCTAGGTTTGTAAACAATGGCTTAAAAATTTGTAGCAAAGGGGAAGAAGTTGGAAAAAAGTTTATACAAATGATGATCTATTATGAACACAAGTCAAAATACTTAACGTTAGGCTGACTTTGGATATGGGGTGTTGGTACATTTTTGGATTAGCAGCTTATTAAGTAAATAGCAAGATCTCTAAGCAAAATATGCTTGACTAGTTGGAGAATTGGAAAGTTAATCACTGTCTAAGGTAAAATTAATTTTATGTAAATAAAATTAGTTTCCCTTAGATAGTAGATGTTTTAAAGAATCACGCGGTCGAGTTCATAAGATAAGATTTGAGTTACAACTAATTCTAGCTTATTATTCGCTTTATAGTGATATATGTTGATTACAAACGGAAATAGTGAAGCGAGATGTTTTGTTATATTGTAACTTTGATTTTTGAATCTTGAAACATAACATAGAATGTTACGTGTTAGCCAACAGTAATTAATTGTTATGTCATGATTGAGGAAAGGTCGTGTTTAAGAAAAAAATAGCAATTTGTTAGTGCCCTGAAAGGAATCAAGAGTTATTTTCGCTCCGAAGTTATGTTTAAAAGATAAAGGACCTTTATAATTGATGCTTTGATCGCTATCGCAAATATTGCTGCAGTTTGGACAGATTGGTTTAATGCAATATCATTAATTAATGGAAAAATGGACTATGACCATATTGTATCTTGTAAAACGAAAATGCTATCTCTATCACGTGCTATCTCTAAACTTTACATGAATATAAATATCTGTGTAAAACTTCCATATTAAAGTAACAAAATAAATTTCTAATCATCTTCTAATCATGAATGTAAAATGAAGTATAAATGGAATGTAATAAAATGTAACAAAATGGACGTTTTTACGAGAGCGTTATGTTTGACGTGTAGAAAAAGCATTAAAATGCATCCACCCCGGGGTGACGGGTTGATGATTCCTCCCCGCAAGGTGGCCGATAAAAAGGAAATAATGAAGGAGCCGCGGGGCAAGGGTTAACTTTCAATTTCCCCGATTATCAATTAGCCAGTGGAACATATGTTTGGACTGCTTAGTCGTTTTGTCACGCTTTCTCCCGCGAATGCCCATTACGAATACGAGCCAACGCAGCGCGCCCTCTGCCACCTGTTGGCTTAAAAAAGCGCTGTCAGTTGCCCCTTTGCCGCCATTTTCTGACATTGACAGGAACAGAGATTTGTTTTATCTGTTTTTAATTGTCGCTGCGGTGAGGATGCCGGTGCGTTTTTAGGGTCGAACACATTTTATTGCCCACCGTATCGGAAATGACATATGTCTTCCTTAATTCGATCGTCATTATATTTAATTTTAGTGCCTTTTGAAACGGGAGTGTGTTTACCGAATTTGTTTCATCGGGTGTGTCTTATGTAATATAATATATATTTTTAGAATTATTTGTATTTTTGTTACCGATTTATAAGAAACAATTTCCGTAGCGTTAATAGCAAAATTTATCTCGTGTAATTTTTGAGTTACAAATTTAGATTTTTTATTCAATCCTTTAAACACTCGACAGTATAAATTATAGTTAAAATTTTAATCTTTCCCCTCAAATTTTTATTATTAATCTTTTATAAGCTGCGTTCCCTCGTAGATTCCCTCTGGTCCTTTCAAGTATATCTTTTTTATATTCATTATGATTTCTTGTATGAGTTAAAACAGGTCGGTGAGAAAAACGCGGGAACACACATTGCTCTTTAATCTATGGTTTGTTTTTTTCACATCACCTGTAGGCGAGGGAGAGACATCGGAGGGCCGTGAGAGCCACTCAAAAAATATTACAAAAACCTTTATAGATACTCATACGTAAGAATCATTTTGATTGATGCAACTCGAGGGGCTCATTTTATTAAATCCATTAAATATCGTGTAATTAAACCCATCTGAAGTTCTACAATGATTATTAGGTGAACCGTTTGTTGGTTTACCCCACAGACGATTTTTTGAATATATATTAGAAATTTAAAATAAAAACGACAATAATGTAATAACATATTAAAGTCAACTCTCAGACAATTTCACGTTATATTACGTTACAATTTTATTTAATAGTAAAATATAGAGTAAGGGTTTTTTTTATGAAAGACACGCTCACTTTGCAGCATTTGAATAGTTAAAATCAGAAGGTGGCTTTACCCGACTAACTGTAATTTGTTGATGTTATTGATGACTGGCGTTGTATATTGTTGATGCTCGATCCCGACCAAATTGGAGAGACGTTTTAAATGTATGTCTTAATACGATTAAATTTCATAACACTGATATGAATAAAATAAATGTATTAAGGTTTTTTTTTAATAATCTGTTTATTCCAATAGATCTCTTGAAGCCGAAGAATTATTAAAAGTAAAAGACATATACTGATTGTTCTTCTTGCCGAAACAGTTCTTTCGTGAAATACCTATTTTTAGCGTTAACTTCTGAAAACATGATTAGTGCTACAGCATATTCTTCAATACAATAAATTAAATGTATGTAGTAGGCCTCTTGAAATGTTGGGTCCAAGAACGTTATATTTTATTGGCAGCAAGTTTATTTTCACACAAAATTGTCAAAGCCGACTTCGAACGCCTTAAAAGCGTACGTTCGAAACATATCTTCTCCGTTATTTTGATTTTAATAACAAACAGCTACTCCATTTTTTATAAAAAAATTGTGGGATCTTTGTGGAAGTGTATTCTATTAGATAAAAAATGTTTTTTCAAATCAGTTTATAAACTGCGGAGATATGCGCGAACATTCATATATTTTGTTATTTTTATTTCAAAAAATAAACTAAGGAACTGATTTTTTTTAATTTTATAGGACTATCTACACAGAATGTTCTATCATATAAAAAATGGAAATGTTAAAAAAAATTAAATTGGTTCATAATTGACGCAGATATGCAGAAAAATGCAAAAATACTAAAATTTTGTTATTGTGATTTAAAAGGACCTTCTTCCTTTTTTGAAGTCGAATAAAAATTATACATACATTCATTTTAATAAAATATATGTCAGTTTTTAAGATACGTAAAATATTTACTTGATTCTTCAAAATAAAAGATTCCCCAAAATTATACAAATGGGCATCGTGACTCAAATTATATTAGAACCAAGTAAAAAACTCATTCGCTTGATCTAAACTTTAATTCAATTCACATCTGCTACAATGAAATCGACAAAAGTAATACAAAGGGTACGCTTCTTCATTAGCATGCCATCCCTCTTCTAAATATATAAATGGGACATTCGACACTAACAAAACCAGCAAGTACGCTGTTTGTAAAGTTGCTTGAAGCAACATCCGTCTGTCCATTTGCCAGGTCCCGCAACTGGCCACTGCATGGCCCTTATGCCCTGGCCTCTGCTACAGACAACGTGTTTTTTATTCGTGTTTGACATTCTCACGAAAGAGGCTGAATGGACCGCGCGGAGGCAAAAAACGCGGAAGGGTTGCCAGTATTGAAATTAGTCCGTCTGTCCGTAAGGTGCCCTCCGTGGGAAGGAATGACCCCACGTATTAGGATTTTTTAACATCCGGCGTGAGGGGTTGTAATGGGCGATGCGGCCAGAGAGCCCCGGCTATCTGCTCGTTTTGTTTTCTTTTCCTTGGGTGGTGGCCTACTTTAATTTGATTGTACCTCTACGATTCCACTCTTTAAACATTTAGGGGGGACATTCGTTTTCATTAAACCACAGAGGGATATTAAAAGATCCTTGACAGACGTTCTGCAACATTCAAGGTGTTATAACGTACAAGAAATTTATAAGAAAGCAAAATTACTCCTTATTACAGTCTCCAGAATAATGTTAAAAAAAATCTATATATTTTACCCTCGTTTTCTAACATAATGTTATAAGTTTTTCGTACCACAACAATCGATTTATTTTAAATATCCATAATATAAAAACCAACGCTCCTGCTGCTCTGCGCATGTCCTGCACGCAATGGTGGTTGTCGCTTAACACTAGGTGACATTTCCCACTTCACATATCATTTTAATGTTATTAATATTGTATGTCAATTTTATACCTAATAAGCAGTTGAGGGACAAAGTGGTCCTGAACTGTTTGTGTTTTTAAAACTTGGGAACATGTGCTCTATAAAATTAAAATAATAGAATTCCACAATCAATGTCACGTTTGCCACTAAGTCAGTTTAAAAGCAGAATGGGATAACTAAGGCGTATTATACCATACCACTTGTTGATAAAAATGCGTTGTTTTAATGCTGTCTGAAGGAAATCTGCTTTCCGGGCCGGTGGTTATTTACTTATTAACTTGTATACAATTTTGGTAAACTTTGACCTTTCATAACAGGGTGCACAAGCGCCTATGTGAATAGATATATTGTGAATTTTAAAACTAATTCTTATTCATAACATTATTGGTTCTGTTTAAATTATTTTGTTATTTGTGGAAACGTAACTCGAGGCGAGTACCGAAGGTCGGCAAAAAGTAGTTCATTGTGTCACTGATGGAGCAAACGGCGTCGGCAGTGACCCTCGCTGCTCGGCGACCGGTCGCAACCCTCCACTGCCAGATGGCGCTGGCTGCCAGCAGGGTTGCCACTTAGCTAATGTTATACTTCCATTTTGTTAACAAAAAGTAAAGACAATGGTAGTCACATAAAATAAATAAATATTTGCGGAGTTTATTTAATTAACAAAATGTGTAAAAGGACCTCCTAAATTTAACAACTTTATACTTAAAAATAAAACTGCATAGAATTCTTGAATGTAAATAATATTTTGAGATAGAGAAGACTTTCCGTTGTTACAATATTCTGTAATATCAGTGAAGATACTATTCATTTATAATTAAATCGGGCTGCAGTCTGCCATGCCTTCAGATTGCATAAGTAAATAGAGGTTTTAAATCGGCTTTTAATAAATAATGTATATTTATTATATAATCACAGTATTAGTATTTACATCTGGGGATATAAAAACTGCCAACCCTAGGTTAGTGACAAGCGATGTGAGGGTAGCCGGGACCCGCGAGTAATTCTTTGGGGTTTTTTGAGCCTGCTTTTAATAAAGCGGGCTCTGGCAGCGAGGTGCCAACATCGGCCGCAGAGCTCCACCGGACTCAATTAGAGGGCCCGTACCAAGTGACATGTGTAAAAGCCCTAAGTGGCGCTTAGGGTACATAACTCTTGTGGTATTTCGGTTTTACGTTGCTAAAGAATTGTGACGGTTCACCTGATGCTTAGTGGTTGCATCGAACCTCTCATATACACAAGAACCGTGAAAGCATATTTATTTTTTGTTTGTTGACGATTATGCTTGAGGGCTTAACATATTTGTACAATATTAGAAAATATTTCGTGACTTCGCTACAAAAACCTTCAATTGGAAGGTAAAATTGATAGGATTGATCGCTTTGTGTGTAGATTATGCTAATTTTTATTAACGAAAGTTCCGGAATTATGATATTTGGGTTTTGCCTTTATTTAATGAAAATTTCTCAAAAAAATTGAGTAAACACACGTAGTAAAAAAATATTAAAAGTTTTATTGCAATTCCTGCACACTGCCACTAAGTAGAAGTAGTTATTTAAAAAGGAAATTGAAGAAAATTGATAAATTTTATATTAATAATTTTCACCGGGAATTCAAAGACGCAGCAACAGTTTAGCAAGCTTCTGATTCTGTTCCGACCCGTGGGCGCAGTGGCTAAAGTCTTTAGCTGCGTCGTCGCGAGTCATGGGTTTGATTTTTACCCGACAGAAATATTTGTATACTTACAAAATACGTAAAATACTCTTTCACGTTCTTTTGAAAAGCGTTTTATTTCGAAAGAAAGGATAAAGCGTACAAACCAAACCGCTCTATTATTTCTATTTAATAAATACTTTTAACTTGCATATAACACCAATATTAATGAACTTGCAGATTAAAAAAAATATATTATTAGTACGAATGTACTTTACCACATTAATTCTGACGTTGAACAATATTTTAACCGACTTTAAAGAAGGAAGAGGGTCTCAATTCGGATGTTTATGTTTCCTTTTATTTGCGCTCACGCATATCTCCATTTATGAACTGATTTCAAAAACTCTTTTGCTCACCTCAAAGGGTTAATTCCGATATGGTTTAGGAGCTTGTTTTATAAAATGTTACCGAAAAGACACTTTTAAATTAATCACGATACAAAATTGTGGTAATTATCATTTAAAGTTAAATAAAATATGATAATACATAACATATCAAGTAGAAACTTTATCAGTCTCGTTTCCATTAAGGTATAAAAATTCTTTTAAAGAATAAAAATTGTATTTTAAGAGCCAAGTACGTAGTTCATTTTAAACTTAGTTATCGGTTGATCTGTTATTTTTTGGTGAAATTTTTTGTGAATTAATTTGTCCGTATAGTAACAGTTTTTTTTTAACTCGTTTTTTTAAACCTCTTCGGTATATTTCTGTTATAATTTGTCGGATATTCCTTAATTCCTATGAATAGCGTCATTAATCTATATAGCACCATCATTTTTTATGCAATTTTAATGCTGTTTTACAAAATTTCGAGAATATACAAACACAGTAAGGGTGGAACACCTAAAGATTTAAAAAGGGTCTTACATAATGTGCAAGGAGGTATATTACCAATAGCTCTGATGCCTTTTTTTGAAGCAAGAAAACTTTATTGATGTCTGTACTATTTCCCCAAATTACGATACCATTCCTGAGTACTCGACATAAGAATAACATACTGTAATTGGACTTGTTGGAGTATTTTTGGATGCAAGTATAAAACAGATATTGTAATTAATAAAGAATGTGTCCATCTGCTGTTTCTCTTTTGTTAGATTTTTATAAGCGCAAATAATAATTAGATTGCAATGTGGTATTTTCATAGAACAGCTCTAAAAAACAAATAGGGGCTCTAGGTTCTGGAAACGTATTATTTCTTTGTACGCTATTCCTTTTTTATCAAAATGCACGAATCACCTCATCCTTTATTCCGCAAGTAGTAAAAAGCAATTTCAAAATTCTTAATATTTAAATTACTCTCTTCAATTAAATTACGCTTTTACTAATGTAGACTTCTTAAGATAGTATGGCATTGTCTCCCTTTTTTTAGTTACTTTTTTGGTTACTTCGTATTCAATAACATCAATAATAAATTTTTTTTTTTAAATTTATTTAAGATAAGAAGGCTTTTGGAGGTTATAGGAATCTAACGATAAGTAGCTATATTTTTTTCTATGTTCCGTCCAGAGCTTCAAATAATAATTCAATTTAAATCCATTTATGTATGGATTAGATTTTACTGGTACAATATATACTTTAGCGTTTTTGAGCGCGCCAAGTATGAGGTGAAAGTTCTCTTGGAATATTATAGGATTGTGGTTATTCCCACCGAAACTAATTAATACAATGTAATATTCCGATATTTTATAGTCGCCATATTTTTTAATGCTAATTATTTTTTTATTATGAAAAACCTTAAATACATACAAAAAATATATCACATAGCGCCCCACGCTTTTTTCAATAATATTAATATAGGATTATTTCTTATTTTTAATTAGATGCGCTATAAAATCGTGCCTTGTAGTTATGTTAAACATTATTAATTTTAACAGTTCAAATTATTATTTTCCGTCAAATGCCACAAAGAAAAACCTCAATGATACTTGGAGCAGAAAAGCGAAAATTTTTATCAATCGTTTTCAAATTTGACTGGTTCAAATCTCAATCAGGTGGATTTTTATATCGGCTATGACGTATCCGTATCTTAATTCGTGAATATTTATTTCACTTTATTCTATAGTTTACTTCAATATAATTTAACATATAGGATGTACCTCAGCCACAGCAACGCATGGTCGTGTCTGCTCGTGAACTATAAAACATACTGTGTTCGAATCACAGCAAATTGTTCGACATGTTACAATTTTCATTGACTACATAAAAACAAGTCCTCCCCTTTTAAGTTATTTTAATTGTAAGACAGGTGAGGAAAGTTGCATTTTAAGATTTGGACAGGTGGAGTAGGGAGCGAGCGATAGCGACGGGATGGCATCCGATTTACGTTGCATCAGGAATTACTCAGACATACCTTCTCAAACTTTTATGAAGGACAATGTCCATTTTATATAGCATACCGTACCAAGTTCAAACGTTTTTGGAGATTAGACTTATTATTTTAACTCCTACAGGAATTCTTTTCGTAAAGAAAAGCCGGGTTTCGGGGATATGTGATAAAATCGAAAAAATTATTCATCAAAAATATTTTCTCATTTATTTCATTCTACATCTCTATGACAGATTATATAAACGTCATTTAGGTTTAGCAATATTCATACTCCTAAACTCTAAATTAAATTCCGTGTTCAAAAACAAATCTATTAACCGTAATGTCCTAAGAAATTATGGAAATTACTATAATTTTGATCATGATGCATACAACTTTACTTTCTTTTAGATGTAAAACTATACATATTCAATATGTAGTGACTATATTTTCTTCTTTATATTTTCTTTTTAATGTAATATTGGTTCTATAATTGTAAAGGTCTCAATGTTAAGACAGTTTTCGAAAACAGCTGGTCTTATTTGGATAAAATATTGGCATACGTGTGGTATAAACTATCTAAATTCATTTATTTTTTATACGTTCAACTTATTATCCTGTTTGCCTCATTTCAAGACTATGCAGAACAAGTTGTGAACGAGAAAATATTTTTAAAAGTACTATAGGCGATTAGTTTGCTCAATATGTAAATTCTTTGCTATCGGATGTCGTATAGAATACATTGAAAAAGTTCCTAACTACTAGATTGATGTAGTTTCGATAGTACCCAAAATGGATCCACGAAGGAGCAACACGGCTGCCGAAGAAACACATGTCGGTACAGGGGCGAGGGCTAATTTCTTTATTATATTTGATTAACCCTTCGAACGCCGCCGTAATTAGTGGCCAGATGCTGAGCTGATTAATTGCTAGAAAAAGCGCCCCGGACGGCACCTGCCCACCAATCTCACTCTCGATATCGTCGGTCCAAAAAAAGCCCCGATCATGCCTTTTTATTCAAATCACTCGTGTTAATCGCCTAGTCATTGTTTTTAAATCTCTCCCTGGGTTTTTTCGACGGAAAGGACACATGCGCCAAGGATGTCCGTAATGGACTTTTTGTTATTCAATCATAGACTATAAAACAAAGAGGATTTAGTATTCTTATTTTAAATGCATAGTTGCGACAGATGATGCGGAAGTTGAAGGGTTGGCTTTAGATCGGCTTTTTGAGATTTAGATTAAAGCTTTATTGTGAACTAAATTTGGCCACGGCTTTGCTTGTTGTTAGTTTAAATGAAACAGTTTATAATAAACTAAAAAGTGGATGTAATCATTTGTATACGTATTGGAATACTTTAATCCACAATGCTGCATTTCCCACCGACCCTGAGGTATTTTCTGCACCATTCGTGTTCCGGTTGCTATGTTAAGTTTTTACACCAGAAAATAACGATACAGTTAATTTTCGTTTTCGGCAATATTAGACTTTTCTCTTTGAGAGGTGTGCCATATCCTTTTATGCATCTTTGGCAGTAAATATGCAAATGTTATTGTAATCGGTTGATTAGTTGTGATCTAAAATTCCTTTGAAAAAAAACAGGTTTTGTATAATATTAGTTTTTTACTTGGAAATTATTTATAACACTGTCCAGTAACACTTGGTATTTTTTTATGGAAAAGAAGACAAACGAGCAGACGGATCACCTGGTGGCAAGCGATCCCGTTGCCCATAGACACAAGCATCATATGAAGAGACGCAAGAGTGTTGTCAACTTGGAAAATTGGATAGAATAGGTTTATTGCATAGGATGGGGTCGGAATTCAGGATTCGGAGGGGAAAGGAGTGGGAAAAGAAAAGAGCACACGGCTATTCGGCATTTCCAAAAGTCGTGCATACTTTATTTTATGCCGACTTTATAGAGGGCGGTGGTACTTCCTACTATTGGCGATAAGGACTAGTCGGGAAAAATGTGTTGTTTTTTTAATTATAAGTTGTTGCAATTAGAAAGCTTTTAGTATAATGTTATTCACAAGTTTATAATAACTTACTTTGTTTGATTTGGATTTTCATTCCATTCGGATAATTTGTAGTTCACTATTTTTGTTAAAAAAACCACGTTGTTTTTAAATAATAATTATATCTCACCGATTAACGGTTGAAAAGACGAACTATGATAGCTTATTATTTTTATCTAAATTCAAAACAATTCAACCGTCATGTCTTGTCGTTGCAACGTATCAAAATAAAAAAAGTCTGTTTAATCTGTTAATGCTCGTTCGCGCGAATTTCGCACGGAAGTCGAGTGTTGCCACACGAAAAGGGCTCCTTGCGCGTCCTCAGCGCAACCTGCACAATACCCCTAAATATTCATAAAGCGCACAATATTGCGCATATCAATCACGGCAAGTGGCGAAAGGCGCGCATCGTATGCGCATGCGCAAACATCTCCTGCCATCTTTGTTCTCCGCACACAACTGTCACTGTCATTAGCGCCCTTTTCACCAGGGTGACAATCACCCCCCAGTTCCCAAGGATCTACTTCGATTGGCTCACGACGAAGGATTACTATAAAGTAAGCACTAATTTATGAAAGTTTAAAAATTAAAATAAAAGTTACTTTTATGTATTTTTATTATTAAGATAACATAAAATTACAAAATACGTATTTATTTTATTTTATATAGTTTTTGTGAGGAAGAATCAAATGACATGAAAGGAAAATGCCCAAAAGTGGTACCAAAAAGTATCATGCATCAAGATGAAATTATGTAGTAATTATTTCCATAATTTTTTACGCATTACGCTTTATGGATTTAATTTCTGAAGGGGGAATTTCATTTAAAGTATAAAAGTATGAAATTTGATTTACATACATGACGATTGCACAATCTGTCGTAGAGTCTGTATAACGAAACAGAAACTATTGTCTATGAATCGATTTTTCGATTTCATCAAATATCTTCGAAATCCGGGGTTTCTTTACGAAAAGAACTTATGCAGGGCTTAATATAATAGATCTAGTCTCCAAAAACAAATGTTTGAACTTGATACGCCACATAAAAATGGGCAATGTCCTTTACTTGATATATGTTTGTTTTTATGTGATTTAATTTATTTAAATAAATTATAAAAGAAAAAGGCCTAGTAAGTATATTTTAATATACTAAAATTTTGACTCTTGTAAAACATACGGTTGATAAAACTTTTATTACGATGTAATTTTATTTACAACCATAAATATAACTATATATTATAATATCACAAACTTTAGACAAAGCGATCGCGCTTTTAAACTATGTCCACAAAACTACCCAAATCATATCCACAATAGCGACAGATCTATTCATGCGGGGATTAGTACAAAAGGTGAGTTTTTGTTTATAGGCGAGGTGATTGTGTTAGCGGGCCTTATTCAAATGTCACCAACAAAGGGGTTGGAAGGATAGGAAGGATAGTGACGCCACCTAATTACTATCCTATACCCGAAATTCGGCACATTCGCACGGTGGTACACGTGTTGTCGCCGCAGAGGCGTAATTACCATCCAGAGTCACCTCTATCATGCAAATTAACTATCTTTCAATGAGTCTAATGCTTCGTATGACAAATTAGCATCATTAACAAATAGAGGATTGTTAAATGATAGATTTCGTGAATACATTCCGTTTATTATAAAAAACCTGTCACCCAGTTCATAGATGTATGAAAAGCGGGGTTGGAAAAAACAGTAAAAAAAAACTGTTTTTTTTCCAAATCTGATAAAAAGTAAACATAACATAAACGACACGTCTACATTGCTTATTATATTCTAGTATACAATAATAGATGTTAAAATAGGTTACATATAATTTTTTGTAAAATATATCTTTGAGAAAATACCATATTTTTGTTTTTTTAACACATTGAAATTTTCTTTTCATTTCAGTGAACAAATATGTAAATTGCAAGTATTCGCAGAAACTGACTTGCTCTATTATAAATCTGAAATATATGCATCAGTTATTGTAAAATAATCGAGGCAAATCCTACAAACCAAACATGAAGATTTGGTTAGACGGTTTTTATTTAAAATTGGGTTTTCGTAGTACAGCTGTACGTGACTATGAAACTAATTAAATTTATTTTAAAAAATGATGCATAAGAAAACCCGTTGTAAATGCAACACTTTTTAGACATATTTTTTTTAAATCTATTAGGGTAATTATTTGAATATTCACAACCAAAGTCAAACTAGCAAGAAATTCGTGCACCAGAGGATTTGCAGGACGCTGTGTGGCTGCTATTTCAGGTTATATTTTTACTTTATTATGCTTTTATCGCTCGTTAAATGAGTTATTTATCGTGTAAAACAGTGAAGTTACTATTTGAAACAAACCATTGTATACTACACTTTGTAAGAATTGTCACTTTAAAAGAGCAACTGCTGAATTCTTGCCAGCTCTTCTCAGCAGAATCTGCCTTCCGAGCTGGCGGTAGCTTCCTCTTATATTATGACAATGTATAAGTTTAACCCTTCATAAAAACGCGTAAGCGCCTATATGTATACATATATTTTAATTTGAATTTAAATTAAAAACACGTAGAACTATAAGACTTCAAAGTATATAGAATACTTAGTTTATTTGACAAAATAGGTGTTAGTTCGATATAATTGAATATATCCTCTAAAAAGGTCTAATCAATTCTATATTTTTCAAGCCAGCTGATAAAAATTATGTAAAAAAATATTAATGAAATTAAAAATTCCAATATGTACAAAAGTGGCAAAAGCATGCAAAGAACAATTATCAGGAATAATGACCTACCTCATACACCTGTCAAAAAAGACTGGAACTTTTCCCGAAAGGCTAAAGATATCGATAGTCAAGCCTTTGCATAAAAGAGGTGATAAGGCATCGATGGACAATTACCGTCCAATCACTCTCGTCGCCGTCTTCGCTAAAATATTTAAAAGAGTAGTACATACCATGCTTACTGATTTTTTAAACAAATACAACTATATTGTCGAGGATCAATTTGGGTTTCAAAAGGAAAAATCTACTACCGTGACCACTTTTAATCTAATAAAAGAGATTTTACTTAGAAAAAATGACAAAATATATACGACCGCAGTGTTTTCCGACACGAGTAAAGCATTCGACTTTGTTTCACACGAACTATTATTAATAAAAATGAAACGTAACGGAATCGAGGCTTTTTTTAGCTTATAGCTGGCTGAATTCTTATTTAGAAAATATGATACAATTTGTTGAAATACAGAATATTGACAAAGCGAAGGTCATCATCAGCAATACAAATCTCAAAATAAAATACTTGGACCTCTCCTATTTTTACTTTATGTAAATGACCACATCTCTTTAATTATTTCAACGACTCGTGATTTGACATTGCAAGATCACATTAATGAAATAAATTCTGCAATAAAATCAATAATAAACTGGATGAATGAGAATAATTTAATAATTAATTTAAATAAAGCTAAATACATGAATTTTAATAAATATGAATTTGACTTGAATTATAATAATAACATTCAAAGCAGAAATAACTATGTGACATTTTTAGGTATTGAAATAGATGTCGAATTAAAATGGAAAAAACATATTAAAAAGTGTGCAAAAAAATAAGCAAATACACGTATGCACTGTACAAACTAAGCAAAATAGCGGCCAAAAAAACGGCTGTTACAGCATATTTTTCATATGTTAAATCGATTCTTAGATATGAACTATTGCCTTGGGGAACGAGTACTGACATTAACAAAGTCATTATTATTCAAAAAAAAAAATGCGTTAGAGCCATTTGCAATGTCCCGCCTTGCACACCGTGTAAGGAATTATTTCAAGAATTAGGCATTCTTCCCTTACCTGGCTTGTAGATTCTAGAAATTGCTAAATTCGTCAAATTAGACCAAAAAAATATATATACAGCACAAATAAGCATACTATACAAAGGGCAAAAAGAAACCCTGACCAAATTCATTTTGACCAAAAACAGAAGGGTTTAAAAAAATTGCTACTGGATGGGTAAAACAGTTTATAATAAATTACCCAAAAAAAAAAAAACATTTATAAACTTTAAAAAAGATTTACGACCCAGGCTATCGAAACATTCTTTTTATTTCATTCAAGAGTTTTTAAATAACAATAAAAATATAAAATGTTACTAACGACATGTACTTAAAATGAAATATGTACTTAAATTTGAAAATAATTGACTAATTGTATTTATAATTTGCAAGCCAATACCTTGGACATTAAATATTATACCAACCTTGTAAACGACTTGTTCAATGGCAAATGAAGATATTATATTAAATTTATGGCGGTAAGCGACTATGTAACTTCACATTCGGTAGTCGTCAATGGCAATGACTAGACAATAACAGTAGTACTTCTTCTATAACATGGTTTTCGTATCAGACTTTTTAAACTATGCCACTGCTGGACTTAGGCCTGTTTAGAACGAGGGTATAGAGCACAGTCCACCACGCGACCCTAGTGCGGATTGGCAGACTTCGCATGACTCAGAAGTATTATTTCATAGTTATGCCAGTTTCCTCACGATGTTTTTCTTCACCGTAGAGCACGTGGTACGGCACTTAAAAATGCTTTTAGAATATTTTCTCTGGGTTTCCACTGGGTGCTGGTGCTGGATCAGTAAAGATCAGTAAACAGTATTGGCGAGCGCCCGGACACTGAGTTACCACGGCTCCTAGAACATAGTTATATAATTAATATGCGCGGAAATAATTCTTCTCCGTAGCCTCATACGCAAATTACTTGGAGCGCCTTCTAATTCAACCAAATATTACCTGAATATCAGTTTTCATACATAGCGACTGGCATCTGACCTTCGCAACCAAAAGGGATAAAATTAATTCGATGGATGGATATTTGAAGACACTGACATTCTTTAACGACTATCCTCAGATAAGAGAATAATCCAGATGTAGCGTTGTCAAACAAAATTGTCAAAGTGATAGGTACATACATTTAGACGTGTGTACGACAACTTGTAAAAATGCATACTCCAATTTGTGTAGAAATGCCAGAGTAGAAAAAAATTCCTGTTTATTTCTAATTTATGTTAAATACTGTCAATGTAATGCAAAAAAATAAAAAAAGGATTTTAAATTAATACATTTAGCCATAAAAATCCTCGACAGAAATATAATATAATTTCTATAATTCCATGAAATTTAACACCAAATTTATATAAACCTCACAAAGTTTTTGGAAAACTCAAACAAATAATTTTTACTTTAAGTATTATTTATTTGCAATTTATTTAAGGCGCAATAATTCAAGTTGACAAATAGTTGAAGAATCATTTGGAGCCAATCATGAGAAGATTCATATTTCATTTAAAATAAATACTACGGAGTGCAAAAAACTATAAACAATATAACAATAATTTCTTCATCAGAACATTAATAACAATTTTACTGCCTGAGAACATAATACATTCTAAGATCATCCTTTTCATTGACA
>JAOCPS010078938.1:0-16037 GCA_025505425.1 Graphium colonna | reverse complement strand
GACTTTTGAATGCCAAAAGGCGAAAAATGTATTAACACTATCTGTTTTGAAGAACGTCTCAACCATATTTCTGCAAATAAATAATTTGAATTTGAATTTGAACACTTCCCCTGTCGACAAGCTCCTCGGCTCAGTCCCTGAGACGGGAGAGTGCGTCGACGGTGGACCGCCCGCGACCGACGCCGAACTGGCCGTCGCTCAACTCCGGCCCTACCGCTCCCATGTGCCTGATAAGGCGTGCAGCGAGCATCGCTCGAAAAGCTTGCACGTCTCGTCGAGCAGTACGATGGGGTGGTAAGCCGACAGCGAGTCAGTCGGGTGCCCGTGCTTTCTAAGGAGCACAAGCTTGCCCGTCTTCCACAGTCGCGGGACCCTGCCAGACGCCAAACAACCTATCAGCAGGGACAGCGTCTCCTCCTCAAGGACTGGCACGACATACGCCCAGGAACGCCATCCGGGCTCGGGATGGTTCTTCAGCCTAAGCTTTTGAACTACAGCCTCCAGTTCGGCCTCATACACAGGCAGGATTTCCTCGCCCAGCGCGGCCAGTTTTTCATGGCCCGGCGCCGCGTGGGTACAGAGACCGAACCATCCCCCTGTTTAGAAGAACAGGCCCGGTGGACACAGCCTAGTCCGCCAACGTCTCCCCCCTTAGATCGGTCAACGGAGAACCCCACGCACTGGAATGGGCGTTGAAGTCTCCAGCTACAACTACAGGGGTTGGGTGCACATCGGCCACAAACTTCTGCCCGGCGCGAAGTACATCCCGATCACTGCAGCGACGCAAAGACCCAACCGCAGCCCGTTCGTTACACTCCGCCACCCACTTCCAGAACAAGGCCCCCGGTTCGGTCCATGCGGAAATGCAGCCCGGCGACGACGAAAACTGCGTATGACGACGGCGTATGACGAAAACTGCGGCCATTTTCGGGGCGCGCAGCCGCTGACCGGGGGCCCTTTTTTTCTTCTTTTTGCTGGAGGGCACCGCAGGCTTTGGGGGTTTCCGTCTCGGCCCTCTCGCTACCACGCTCCAGCCCTCATCAGTGGGTTGGGAGGCGTGGTCCGTGTCATGCAGGCGGTATCAGCCTTGTGGACTTCTCTTGCCCTTCCCCTTTCCCCTCCTCGGGTCAACCGGTTGTTATTGGTCAACAACAGATGAGCACTCACCCCCTTCTCTTCCCTCCCTGAAGAGAAAGGGAACCCATCTGCCGCCGTCCAGGGTGCACCGGGCCTTCGCTTCCATTCCCCCAGAACTGGTCCCAGGGCAACGATAGTAGCGCTCCAACGAGAAGGTTCCCGATCCTGCACCTCGACACTATATACTTATTCCATTTGCCGGTGCCTAGCATGAACTAGGTTAATATTCTTATCCAAAATCTACAGTATATTTTACTACGGTTAAATCATTTCGTAGTTTTTGGTAAGTTAATGAAATTTTATAAATTACTGAGCTTAGAGAATATTAAATATACATATTTTTTGCATTAGAAATTTCTCAAAATAGTTTTTATTTTGAGAAATTTCTAATGCATAATTTTTGTGTACCAAACTATTTACATCTATGGTAAAAATAAATGTATTAAATATCTATGTAAAATATCTTAAAGTCATATTAAAACATCAAGAATACTTGCAGCTTTGCATACTGTGTTATAACTTTAATACTAAATACAATAAAGATAGAGTATTTGTAAATTTGATTTTAATATTGAAAAAGCGTACGCATACGAAAGCTGAAGGTTTGTTCTTTATAATTTATTAAGGATCCTATATGGATTCGTAAACAGGCACAGTGGGATAAAAAAAGATGTCTGGCAAAGAAACATTACAGAGGGAACCTCCACTCGTGCAGTGGATCTCACATAATATTAAACTTTGACTTCGATTGTGTACGTCCAAAGATGTGTACCAAAAGCATTCAGCTCACGTATAAGGATTGAGTTATAATGTACAGGGTATCAGCTCGCGGTATCGCAGGTATGAAGACAAGCCTTTGAATGAAATATTTTATGTATATATTATATATTTTATGTATATATTACATTTCAATGTGATAATATACTAGCCCCTTGTAGAACCACATTACACGTGTTAATTACTAGTAAGTTGTAGGGTAATTTGCTTACTTCTGGATTAAAGATAAAAAAATTAAAGCTCTTTGGAGCCAAAATTAGACAAATTGGACACCTGGTTATCATCTCGTGTCCTTTACCATTTGTACTTTATTATATATTATTTTAAATAGGTATAAAGTTCTAGCACCTTGTCTGTTCTGATCATATCTTAAATCAAGCTTTAGTTATAATGAAATTGATTTGATTGAACTGCGTCACATTGCAACACCTTGAATGAATGTACACAAGAAATCAAAACTTCATTATAAAACGTATGAATTCTTATTACCAAAAAAAAGGAAAATATGTTGCAACTTGCAAAAAAATTTAGACGTTCAGGGCTCGACCTGTCATTAATTTCCAATAACTACCATTTTATAAGTAAAAATATGTAAAAAGTGGGTCAATTACTAAAAGTTTTGACCAATATGACAATGTCTAATATACTAAATATTGCTCTCTCTGATTGCAACAAAAAAAATTAACTGGCAATAATACTAAATTGGAAATCACGAACTTTTTGGTATTGTCAATAACGACCTCTTACCGTCAAGAAAAAAAAATATTTGCACCTCAAACGTGTAGATTTAACAAGAAACTAATAGAAACCGTTCAAAGTTGATCAATAATTACATTTAATGTCAAAACACTGCTCTGATCTTAGATACTCTAATTTGTTCCAAATTGGAATGGCCACCATCTTGCACCCTCAGATTTGTTTTGCCAGCTTTAGTTAACATCAAAACAGTTCAATCAAAATAACTGGCTCGTTTTTTATCAGTAGTTCCAAAATTTCTATTCTAACGGAATACAAAATAGAAGTAAATTTTTCTATTAAATAAAATGCCTAATTAATTAATAATACGCACAATTGATCACTTGATCGATGGTTCTAATTCCTTCAATTCAACTATTGTCGTTCACCATATCCTAGTACAAGGCTTAGAGTTTAGTTGGAATGGTTAAGAAATATTAGCTTAAGGTTAACCCCAAAACAATTTAATCAAAATTACAGCTACAGGTTTTACCAGAAGTTCCAAAACTACTTTTGTAAGGGGATACGAAATGGCAACAAATTTTTCCATAAAATAAAATGTCGTTATCAAATAAAAAAGTAGTGAAAAAAAACTGTACATACGATACTTTATCAAATCCACCTACTTCACCACGAGATAAGGACCCGCGAGGTGACTGGATCTATGGACGCAGTTACTTGGAAATATTTCTAATTATAGTTCCGTGTTTGTTGCGTGGGTCATTAGTTTAGGATTTGTAGAAAAGTCATTCTAGATTGTAATCCAGTGAATAACTGTCTGCGCAAAGTTCGTCCAAATCCATTATTATACCTTTTTGCGTAATAAAGTGACAAACATTAAAAATTCGCATTTTTAATATTTGTTTAGATCATATAATGTATCATGACGGAATCATTTGAAGATATAATTCTTTAATCATAAAATTTTAGACAGAGATATTGTGAGCAAAACAACAAAAGCGAAATTGGCGCTTAATTACGAAACATCAGCAGGAAATGAGGATGTTATACTCTATCAAATTTGCAATTAGAAGACAGCACATTTCAATTAAATGCTTTTCCTTCTTAATTTCCTATTTGTATTTCACAAAAAAAAATATTCAAATCCTTCTTATCTTCTCTTGCGTCGATATCACAAATTTATTTTGATGTTATTAAAAAAAAGTTATTCCATTTCTAATAAGGTTATCTATTTAGGTAATTGATTACTTCATAGCTTTGTTAGTCCTATTAGCAGTCAAAATTTAATAGGAGGACCTTTAAACAAATTTACCATTATAAAGATTTTCTTGAAAATTATTTATCGGATAAGATGTATATATATTTTAAAAAAAATTAACTAAAAAACATTGTGACCAAATCTTTCACCAAATGATAGAAGAGTTAATATTCTCGAACTAAGCAGATTTCCAAAATTGACGTAGGAGACAAAAAAAATTCTTCTAGTTAGAGTATTGGATGAAGATAACTAGAGCTATATGTAAAATTAACTTCCTTTTATAAGGATTTCATTCCACTTTATATTAACGCAGATCCAAATATAGGTCACATAAAGGTTGTGTTCCTTTTTAAATCTGTTTCTTATTGTATGTTTCGGGAACGCTTTGATCCTATTGAACTCTCGGTGTATTGTTTAAGTGCTTTTGAACCGAATATTTTCCGGCACGGGGGACAAAAGTTCACGGTCGTTATATTAGGAAGAGTAATGGGTGAAATTAATGAGTATTAAATAAAAAACTGCTATTACCTTAAATTATAGTTTAAATAACTCCCTATTACTGTGTATCATAAGGCTGCTTTGTCAAAGCTATAAAATATACATATTTAGTGGTATTTGATGTCGCTAGAAACATACCTACTGAATCGCGTGCTCTTTTCATTAAAACCCGATGCAAAAGAATCATTATTGATAAATCGATTACTTGGGATTAAAAACAGATCACCTATAAACGAAACCTTGATTAATTC
Source organism: Graphium colonna (assembly GCA_025505425.1). NCBI lineage: Eukaryota > Metazoa > Arthropoda > Insecta > Lepidoptera > Papilionidae > Graphium > Graphium colonna. The sequence goes on along the minus strand of JAOCPS010078938.1, from coordinate 11,420 downwards.
GCAAAACAATAATAATATTGTGTGTATGGTAGAATTTTAAGGTTCATTATTTCCTATTGCCACCAGCATGACCATAAATTTGGACTCCAATTAAGCAAACACAGTAAACAAAAACAGTATCTTATGAAAAAAAAAATTATAAATTTATCGGATCTTTTATGATGTATTCATATTAAGACAAGTATTTGCTTTTCTATCTGAGCTCCACAATTAAATATATTCTGTTTAAACGAAAGACAACCTGAGCAGGCGCTCATTAAAAAAAAAGCACGAAATGAGACTTGTCTCTCTTAAGATTGACAATGCCCGCTTTAATATCACAGTATTTGTATTTATTCAGATTTTATTTTTCTATTTTAATTATCAATTATTCGTTCGAGCATAACGCAAACTATTTCTTACTCAATTTTATTTTACTTCACTTAATTTTCAAAAAGATTAGACTACCACAAATTAACTAGGGTATCCAATATTGTCTATTTCAATACGTTGAAATAATAACCAGTCAATAACAATATTATCAAAAATAACTTAAAGTCCTATTTCAGTTTCTGTAATAAATTAGTTTTTTTTAATAGTTTATGGTGTATTATAAAAATCCCACAAAATTAATTTACGAAACACTTCGTGACTATTCCTTTCGCCTACAGATAATAAGATAAAGTTTTTGAACTAGGACCTTTATAAAGTCTTACTTAAGAAGTAAAACTATTAAATTAGCTTACTGAGGTTATTATTTCCGAAATATACTACTTTTTCTACTTTATAAAGATCCACGATAGCCAGCAATAATGTTATAATATATTTTATGGTTTATAAGACTTAAGAGAATATTCAATTATTTAAATTTAAAAAATACTAATCTAATGTTGTCAATTCTGCATACCGTCAGCTTGAAAATTCATTTTAGTCCGCTCTACGCAATAGCTGCTAATTATGTTTTTACATGTGCAATAAAAATTATTAAAGGCACAATTTAAGTTCAATGTCAATTTATTTATTTATTTATTAAACATCTTGCGCAAATGATGTACACAGGCGAACATAATGCCAGATGCATCATCTGTCAGTGGAACTTTGGGTAGTGCAGATATGATTAGATAGGTGCACATAAAGATTTGATAGAAATTTACATTTCCATTTATATCGATTTTGTTCTTTCTATTGAAATTAAATAGTAATACATATACAAGTTTTAAAAAATACATAATAATATATAAAAATATCATCAGAATAATATAAAAATGAATCGCTTTATGTGTTGCTAAGCGCAAATCTCGAGAAGAGCTGAACCGATTTCGTTAATTCTTTTTTTAATTTTTTCTCATAATCTGTATTTTTGCCTACTGATAACAAACAAAAATTATATAAACGTAAAATTTAAAGAATAAACCTCAATCAAAAGTTTTCTTACTTAAGAAATTTCTGCTCTTAACCTATAGTTTCAGTTTAATTCATTTGTACACTAACACTATGCTATAGTGTTAGTGTACAAATGAATTAAGAACTATATTAATATTATAGCAAATTTATCAATATCTTAAAAGGCACGTTGAAAACACGATAAACACTTGCTAGTTTGTTTTATATTACTTAATTCAATTATTGATAAAAAACATTTCTTTGTCATCTTGGAATTCGTATTTAATTTTGAAAAATTTTACTCGTGCGAAGAATGGACGCGAAACACTTGCAGCCTTGCATATTACGATAATATATTTTAATATTTAAAAAGTGTACGCATACCAAAAATGAAGGGTTGTTCTTTATAATTTATTAAGGACTCTATATGGATCCGTAAACAAGCACAGTGGGATAAAAAAGATTTCCGGCAAAGAAATATTACAGAGGGGACCTCCACTCGTGCAGCGAACCTCATATAATATAAAACTTTAGCTTCGTCTGTGTGCGTCCAAAGATGTGTACCAAAGGCATTCAACTCACGTATAAGGATTGAGTAATAATGTATAGGGTGTCAGCTAGCAGTATCCCAGGTATAAACACAAGCCTTTGAATAAAGACTTTTATTACAAATCTCTTTAAAATGTTCTGTATACATTACGAATTACATTTTAATATGCTAGAAAAATGTGCGACATGTTTCTACACATTCCTTTAAACACATTTCAATTACTGGCATTAAGATATATAAATATACAGTAGCGTAAGCATGACAAAAAATATACAAAACAATAAGAACAGAAATAAAGTATCAACAATATGATCGTGAATTAAAAGTAAAAAAAGAAACACCAACACGACATAAGGGAATTAAAATTGCTTAAAAATTTCCTGATAAAATATATATGATGAGCATTCATAAAACTTATGAACTTTTATTTATTTGTAATCATACACTTTAATTTGTTCTAATATTTATTCTCGAACAATATGGACATTAAACTTTTAATATTTCAGAGCCATTCATAATAAATAACTCACTATAATTGATACTTACCCAAAATTTTCATTTGCTTCGCACAATTAGACTTCCCATTTTTATCATCCTTTTCCTGTTTGGACGCGCTTTCAAATCTATTCATTTCGGATATTTATTCGCACTAGATTTATATCGTGTTATTGCCATCTCATAAATTAGAGTTTTAATTAAGTGTGTCTCACAGTTCATAAAAAGAAGTTATCACGCTTATTTTGTAAAGTATTGTCATATATAAATATTAAAGAAAAATGATAGCCACTAAACTGGGACCTATTGGTATAAGTAATGAATTTCATTTTAATTTTCAGTGCAGAATGAAAACGCGGGAAAATTTCACCACTGAGCTTCGCAATGTAGTTTAAATAAACAACGCAGCACGCTTAACACGATATTGTTCAAAACGTTCCAATATTCAATATTGTCAATAACGCGAGAAACTTGAACCACTATTTCACACTTATGCATAACAGACTACATAGTTCTCTGAAACTCGATAGAGACTGCAAAACAATTTCCTTTTCGTAGGAAATTTGCGCACGGGAGCGACACGTTTGCTCGCGAAGGGCAGTGGAGATTAACTGAACGCCAGGTTGCTCGGGACACCCCCAACCCCTATAAATATGGTCCTCGCGTATTAGAGGCTTACTCGGTGAGCTTCACCGCAGATTAATTCGATTGGGAAAAATTCCGATTCACTCAGCCTATATATTCGTATATCGATTAGATTGTAAGACTATATGGAAAAAATATTACCTTTCATTAAACAAATGCCACATAATTTAAATATAAGCAAATAACATTTTTTATGTTTGTAAATTTTTATTTAATTCAATGGGTATACTCTCCAGGATTATTAAATTTAAATCAGTCTGGTTTTGAATTATTTACGTTTTGTACAATACTGTATAAATATTATGTTTTCGAGTGTTGATATATCCAGTTACGTTACCGACCACTTATTCTATTAATTTTAAGAATAGTTTACATGGTTTAAAATAAGTAGTATTATTTGAATAAATAATAATCCTTGAAAGGTTTTGGTAACCAAGTTGGCCGATTCTAGTGCATTTTAGTTAAAAAGCTTTCATTGCCACCTAAAATCAAAGTAGCAATCACATACAGATTTCTCCTATTCACAATAGCATAGTACTATCTAATTTTATAAAATTGAGTACAAATTGATAAGTATAGTTGTTGAGAGAAAACGTGAACAAAAAGCAGTACAAAATATTTTAATAGGAGAGCAAGGAAGTGATTATAAAATATTTTTGTTAAGCTCAACTCGTCCATCTTATATCCTTAGAAATGGATATAAATCAACTTCTTTTTCCGAGAAACACTTATCAAATAGTCTCTTGGCTTCAATCCATCAAATCGACACATTTCTCTGACGGCTGTTAATAAATATAAGTAAATTAAAATAAGTAAAGTACCTCTTCCTGTTATGTATGTATCATTTAATATTATTTTATTCAAAGTAAATCAAACCTGTTAAAGGAAATAAACTGTTTGTATAAATATTACTTACTATTTGCAACTCAATAACGTTAAAAAATAATACAAATCGTGTCCAAAATATCATTTACATAGTGTATGTTGACAGAAGTTCGATATTTTTTTTATTAGTCTATATTGTTGGGCAAAGACCTCCCCCTAATCTCGCCATGTATCCCTGTCCTTAGCTACCTCAAGCTAGCTGGTCTCGTGCGCATCCAAATCGTCTCGCCATCGTTTCCTAGGCCGACCTCGGCGGTGTCGTTTCTCTATTGGTACCCATTCTGTGGATATCTTTGCCCAGCGGTCAGAGTGCATACGACTGACCCATTTCAGTTTTGCATACGACTGACTCATTTCAGTTTTGCAGATTTGTAGCCTACGTCTATTACTCCTGTCTTTGTTCTGATGACGGTATTTCGTACCGAAGTTCGATTAATTCTTAATTTTGATTATGAAATACATTAGTTAAATGTTCCTGAAATCTGTTAATATATTTTAATTATTTTTTATTTTTAAAGGAAATAAGATTAAAACTCTGCGTATAAACTTTTCCTTAAAGCCCTTTCATGTGCGCTTAATTGTAATAAGCATCCTGCAAAACATTTTACGCAAATTCGATACTAACAATAATATATTAATATTATTACTACAATGCAATTTTCCAAATGTTATATGTTTCTACCTACTAAAAAGCCTTACCTAGCGCTGTATCAAATAACTTCATTATCTTAATGCATGCTGAATTATTATGACAGCCTCCGGTCTCCTTCGTTATAATGGACCTATACAATGTGTGGCAGTTACTGCTAATGGAAGGATTATAATAGCTTCTTAATCCTAAACCCTAAAAGACAGACTTATGCCTTTGATACATTAAAAAGTGTTCATACATTTCAGCACTTTATTATTCAGGCTTATGATACCTTAGTTACATGAAACAAAGATTTATTAATATATATTTATATGTAAATAATAAATACGTTCTGATATGACAAACAGAACCTTTTTACTTTTTACAAGGTTTTATTTAATTTCACCTGTCCCGATATCTATGAGAATGGAATCTTGCAAGTTCGATTTGACGCACTCCCCGGTTTCCAACTGAGTTGAAATTTTGCAAGCATATATATATCGCGTGAAAATGCAATATTATAGTATTAGATATGAAGCTGTTCTGATGATGAAGCTAAAAGCTGGCAAGAGGAACTCTGTAATTAAACGACACAGACCCATCGAGTTTGAGCTTGTGTGAATTGTCTTGAAGAGCACTATATACTTATTAAAGCTTATTTAACAAAAAAAATATTTCGTTTTAATTTTTTTCTAACACATTACAAGTAGGTTAATGATACCGACTTAATAAGTTATTATAAAAGGGGTTTTTGATCACTTTACTCGATATAAATTTAAATAACTTTTTTGGAATATGTAGGAAATGATCAGTTTCAGGTAAGCATTAAATACAAAAGTAACAATGAAAATATTTTTTTTATACGTTGGTCGGCAAAATATCAGAACTTATTATTTATAAATATAAAAAAATGTTTATTTAAAGATATGTTATTTAAAAGTGGATGGCATATACATAAAAAAAACGTCAAAGTAAAATAAAGTTAAAATTGAAACTAAATTAAAAAATGGAAAAATAAATATAAAAAATTAAGTAATAAATAAATACTATATTAATAATACAAATGATATAACCTGCGATATTTTTTTTTCTGCATAAATATAACCTAGGCTAAGAATTTTCCTTGAACTATACAAATTTATTTTCACAGAAAATTACAAAAACGGACTGCAAACGGCTTAAAAGTCTACTTTCAAAACATTTCTCCGTTATTTTGATTTTGAAAACAAACTAATTATCCGATTTTTATAAAAATTTTGTAGGACCATTGTAAAATTGCACTCTATCAGATAAAAAATATTATTTCAAATCAGTTCATGAGTTTCGGAGATATGTGTGAACATTCCAAAATTTTATAATTTTAATGTAAAAAACAAACTAAAAAACTAAACTATCTAGAATGCTCTATTACATAAAAAAATAATTTTTGAAATTGGTTCATAACTCATGGAGATACGCGCAAAAATACATTAAATCAATGTTGTTATTTTAATTTAAAAGAAAAACTATTGAACCGATTTTCCTGAAAATTTCATAGGACCATTCCGGAATATCCCAAAAGATTGAAAAGAAATTTTCAAAATCGGCCCATAAATGGCAGAGATATGCATGAACGTACATAAAAAATATATAAAAATTCGAATTGAGAACCTTCCTCTTTTTGAAGTAAATTTGTAGTAAAAGCAGCAGTCTTTTTTGAAGTAAATATATACTTCAGTTACTGTGATGCAAATTTCTTTGGTATTTAAAACTGTGTTTTATCCATCAAAGTCTTTGAATTCCAGTTAGGTTTATGGTTGTAAATAAAACGTAATGAAGATTGAAACATGTTATTTATTTAATTATTAAATATGAAGGCTACAGAAAACGTTTTCGTCATTAATAATGCATAAAAATCAGGAAAACGCCCTTTGGTCGTCTACTGAATATTTATGTGTTGAAGCTAGCTAGCTATAAAAATAACATAAAAAGTATAACGAAATAATAATTTTTCTCAAAGTATCTTTATTCCCTTTTTGCTAACAAGGCTTTTTACTCTTAATGCCTCCGGGCACTATTTTGTTCGTATATATATTCATTTGGAGAACTAAATTATTAAGTAAAACTAATTTACTGCTTTTATTATATTTAATCTTTATACCTATCATATTAAAGCTGTAAAGTGTTTGGTATGTCGAAATATAAAATTAGCCGTAAATATTTTTGTTTTACAATGTATAAAAATATTCGAAGGAAATAAAACAACTAAATTTGAGTAGATCGAATGACGATCACTTAAATACCTTCGAAAACATTGCATTTATTTTTCGTATTTTCTTTTAGATTGCGGTGAAGTTTAGCAATACGTTATGTCTGGGAATTGGCATGAAATCAGTTTTATGTAAAAAGTTTCACTCCGTACCACTTGATAGTTAAAAATTTAAAGTTCAGTTTGTGCCAAAAAATTTATACATCTAGTAAGTTGGATCTATTGCACAATAAATTATCTGTTATATAATGTACAAAAAAGGCTTCTAAGTGATTTTGTCGTGGTTATAATACTGCAGGAATTTTTAAAGGATTTAGAACACATACAGTTCATTCCGCATATGTCAATTAAGGGAAAATAATTCATTGTAATCCTTGACCTTTAAATGCCTTTCAGTGATTCAGCAGCATATACGCAAAATATTGATGATATTGAGTTCTATATTTCATGGAACGAATTGGAATGAAGAAAGGAAAAGTTCGAAGAAGCCATAAAATACCTTATTAGTAATTTCCTCGGTATAACTTGTTTACATTCAATACTCACATTTTGTCAAAAAAGAGAACAATATTTCAATGTTGCAAATAAACGCTCTGAAAGTCAAAAGGAATGCCATAAAATTAGTTATATTTAAATTACTGATAAAATAATTTTTAATCGATGAACTAACAGAGAAATACTGTATTTTGATAAACAAGGCTTGTAACTTGTAAGTTTTTCAGATATATAATATCACGTTAATTTATTTTCGCTTTTTATATAGGATTTATGAAATAAAATATTGATCGAGGGATAAATTAATAATACATTACATAGTAAATGAATCTTTGTCATGGCCGTATATCAGATTACTATGCGGTATGAAATGTATATATTAATGTTTCGGCAGTTTATAGAGCTGTTTGTTGTAATTTGGCCTATTCTAATTTTTGTGTTGATTATGTTTAGTTGAGCGGAGTTTTTTGTAGACTAGTGTAGATGTTAATGTTACGTTTTTTTTATGTTAACTTCTTTGTTGCATGTAAATTGCTATTGCTTTTTTCTTCAATAATTTTATTTTCATTTAATTATATATCTGTGTAAAGTCTAATTACTTTCAGGGAATAAACGCATTACATATATTTTGGATAATTTGTAAATTTTATTAATAATTTTCAACTATGATACTGTTTAGTTTTAAGATATTATATTGTGAATATGCCGACTGCTAAGTGAACCAACGCTCTCCAATTTTTTCTATTTTTGGGCCCAGGTTTCCTGGAGTTTGAGTCCGGGCTCTGCCTCTACTTCTTCTTCCCTCAACGCGGCCAGAAATGGAGGCCATTCTTCATAGCATTCTCGCCCTGGATTACGACATCGTCCAATTTCAAACAGGACGTCATCCAGACGTCCCATGAATAGTGTCTCTCAGAAGAAACTTTCAAACGCGCGGCATTTTGCCAACTATAATTATTGAGCCGTGAACGTCTGACCTATATGCTGATGTCAATCGGTCACCCCCTTTAAATAAACCCACGTGGCATACTCCAGATGATGCACCAGTTGGCATTAAATTTGTGTAAATTTGGCACGAGCCTATTCTAGGAAGCGACATTATCGAGGGCTTGCCTTCACCCAGTCCGAAAAGATCCTAGTTCAAAAATTAATTTTGGGTGTATAGAAGTAAGTTACCTCGAGTATTTTTTATAAAGAGAAGAAGTCAATCGAGAAAGCGGTTTACCTGTTGATAAGCGATCACCACTGCACATGGACTCCTGTACCACCATGAGAGTTACAAGAGCATTGCCGGTCTTTAAATTGCGCTTTTGGGGCTCTACTTCGTACAATGGCGACTGTTGACACGAAAGTGTAGTGTGTGGTAGAAAATGGCGGCGGAATAGCACGGTGGTGCCATCTATCAAGGTATTTGGTGGTTTTTTGTACTTTGCGGTATACAAATTCAGCAGCAGGTACGAACAAATTCTCTGAATGTTAGTAAATGCGATAAAGGATTCTGACAACATCTTTTCGCAGCTCAATAAGGAAATAATAGCACGATGAATAAAACCTCTTTCTCCTTTTGCCAAAAAAATAAATGGAGCCAGAATAAGTATAACGGAGTTTACCATCTGTATAGTACGATGCGGCTGCGAAATTACTATGTTAATCCATGCTCAACCAACTTCATAAAAGGAAGTTTTTTAATTGGAAACGAAGACAAACGAACAGACGGTTCACCTGATGGTAAGCAATCCCGTCGCAACATCCGGGGAGTCGCGGGTGTATTGGGAATTCGGGATAGAGTGGGTCGGAATTAAGAAATTGGAAAGGAAAGGAGTGAGAAAAGAGCAGACATGGTCATCCAGCAACCCATCTAATTCAGCTACATGTTTTATTTATTTATTAAATTTTTTTACACAGGCGGACTTAACGCCAAAGGCATTTTCTCCCAGTCGACCTTTGGGTGGTACTGAGATATTGAGTAGGTGCATAGATAAAATTTAATAAGCTTGCATAGTTATACTAAATTAAGATAACTATACTATAAAGCAATACATACACTACATATACATTTAAATATAATGTATACATATACATATAAATATACACATGTATTTCACACATATATATAGTTTTTCTTATATGTAAGAGTATGTTTGCTGATTTCTCCGCAAGTTATGAACCAATTTTTTTAAAGAATATAGTTACAAGGTGATCTCATATGATTTTCATAAAAATCGGTCCAATAGTTTCTTTTTTAAATCAAAACGACCGAAAATTTTTTGACGTGCGTTCGCTCCTAAGGCATTTGAAGTCGATTTCGATTTTTTATCTTTTGTTCTGAAAATAATCATTAAAAACGATTATTACATAAAATCTTGATAAGAGAATATTTTTTAAGGGTTGTGGATAACATGTGACCTGCAAGTAATTTTGAGGTAAAAGTGAATTAATTGATCTGTTTGTTATAAACAAATTCTACAGCAAAATTGATAAAAAACTGAAAAACTTTTCCTCAAACTTTTCACATTTTACTGTTCCTCAAACTTATGGCAACCAGGTGTAACTAAATATATACCTATACAAGCCGTTGCCTACGACTTCAATTTTAATTTTTTTATTTCCATTAATGTCATTTTACATGACAAAAAGTCTGTTTTTAGCCAAGCTCTGAAAATTGTATTAAAACCCACTAATTTCTTTCATTTATACGCTAATACGTACATGGTTTTGAAAAATATTAACTACACATAACATTAATTTTTTAAACGTCGAGATAAAATAATCAAATTGACCATCTTCTTCAGCATCCGATATGGTCTAGTGGCTAGGATACCTGGCTCTCACCCAGGAGGCTCGGGTTCGATTCCCGGTATCGGAATTCTTTTTGTTCTTCTTCTGTATTCAGTTTTGTAAACCTATTTAACCTGCTTTAAAATATATGTTCGACAGTATGTATAACATTATTATGTTTTACATTTTTGTCAATTTTCAAAAATCTTTTCTTAATTAAATAGTTTTACAAAATTATCAAACAAATTAAAAAAATATATCGCGAAAGTTCACCTCAGCGTTTGAAGTAGATTTTGAATTTTCTGTGAAAAGTATATATGAACCAAAAGCTATTTATATATTATACTTTCCACTTTATCACTCAATTTTTTTTATTAAAAAAGTACAGTTTAAGCATGCTTTATGATAGTGGTGAAAGTGGGTTGGAGGAAATCTGAACAATCGCCAAGTTTTCGGTTACAGCCGAGTCGTTTCCATGCGCGGTCGCCCATCGCTGGCTTCCAGGAAGCCGTGTTACCCCACATCGGATTGCGGTGTTCTTACCCTATCAACGAGTTTCTAGCGATTAAAAGAATTGATACTTTTAATCTACAGAAATTTCTGATATTGTCTAGAGAGGATTGAATTTTAAAATTGGAAGAGGTTATACAGACGATTTCAAAAAAGACGATTGTCAATTCGATGGCATGTTTTTTTGTATGTATGTTAAAAAGATGTAGTTACAAGGTGGTAAAATCGGTCCAACATTTTTTTTAAACCAAAAGAAAAATTTATTTCGCTAACGTAACTGCGGCGTTTGAAGTCGTATTCCCTGGTTTCTTCCTAGGATTCACCAAGTTACATTTTGTCCCTCCTGTTTAATGTATGACGTAATTATGGATAACCCCATAATATTTTGGTTTTATTTTGTTATTTACAAATAATCATATATGTACATTTAGGTTACGAAGTAATCAGATCAGTTACCTGCTTATATTTCCACAAACATGCACATAAGAAACACGTAAACCTTTTAAAATTGTAAAAAATTGCATCGCTTTCAAAAGATAATATGTAATAAATTTTATATATGTATGTTTAATTTTCAATATAATTATTTAAATATTTACCTGTGCCGTAATGGTAATATAAAATAACTGTAAAATTAATGTATATCTTTAAACAAAATCTTATGAATTATGAAATCCGTTATGAAATGTATGCAATTCAAGAAAAGAGCTTCATGCTTCGTAAAGTCAATTACATTATGAAAATGTGTGGTAATTATTTCAAATGTTTGAACACGTGATAGGTTATCGTCCGCTTTTTTATTTGTTTTATACATAAAAACA
>JAOCPS010078829.1:0-16040 GCA_025505425.1 Graphium colonna | reverse complement strand
ACATGGCCATCCGGCATCCCCAAAAGTCATGCATACTTTATTTTATGCCGACTTTACAAAGGGCGGTGGTACTTCCCAGGACGAGCGTGGCCTTAAAAGTGCAGCAAAAGCTGTCAAAGGATGTTATGCTCTACCACCTCTGAAAATATGCAAGTAAGAGCAAGAATTTTTACAATAAAGATATAATTACCTAACAGAAGCCTCTAAATAGATTTGAAGTAATATATACAAATATAATATAAAACCTACAGTATACATAAATATAATTATATAATATATAAATAAGGTAAATAATAAATTTATTAATCGACTTTGTCCAGAAGATGGCTATGCAGCTTGGACTTGAAAATAGTAAGTGACTTAGTTTAAAGTTTGAATATGATTTTTTTATGGAAAGGAAGACAAACGAGCAGATGGTTCACCTGATGGTAAGTGACCCCATCGCCCATAGTCACACGCAGGATCCAGAGAGTTACGTGTGCGATGTCAACCTGGGAAATTGGATTAAATAAGTTTATTGGATAGGATTAAGAATTTGGAGTGGATAGGTGTGGAAAATGAGAAGGGTAGACATGGTCATCCGGCATCCCCAAAAGCCATGCATACTTTATTTTATGCCGAATTTATAAAGGGCGGTGATACTTCCCCGGGCGAGCGTGGCCGTAGAAGTGCAGCAAAAAGCTGTGAAAAGATGTTATGCTCTATCACCTTAAAGATTTAAAGAAATGGATCCAATAAAAGAAATGCATATTTCTAATTAAAAACAACATTTTTCGATCTTATATGCGAAATTTCTCCCAATTCAGACAATATTTTCTAGAGTGCCAAGACCCAAGATCGATCTTATTCGAGACAATTAAAAAGCAAAATTTGGGCTTTACGTTTGCACTTACCCCTTTCGCACCCCAGCCTAAAATGGTAATGCCCGGTATATTTACTGGCATATTGGAAGCTTGATTATCGATGGCTATTTTTCGAACTTTTTTCTTGTCCTTACGGCGAAATTTGATGTGTCTTAGCAGACGCATAAGACATATATTGTTTCGTAAGTTCTTAGGATTGTATTCGGGATGGAAGTATATCTCCAACACCGGGATATTGTCACCGCCACTGGTGTAGAACGAGGATCCAACGCGCACGGACAGAAACGCGGGATTCTCTTTATATAATCGATTGTTCCAAGCTCTGTACATCAGAAAATCTTTGAATTAAAATGAAATGACTCAATTAAAAGTTGAACATCTTAAAAATAATAATAATATAATAACAGAAGGTAAAAGAAAAATGGTTTGAATTGGAAGGGTTTTTCACTACGAGATTATGTAGAATTTTATTTTTTAAAGGAAATCAAACAAGTAAAAATACCTCTTGTACTCATGTTTGGTTCACAATTACCGACATCTGCGTCCGGCTAATGCAAAAATACCAAAAATTTTGAATATAAAAAAAAATTGTGGCAATATCTTATCATCGCTTTAATTAAAAGAGTTTGAAATGAATGTCAAGCTAAACTTAGTCGAACGTTGTCTTCCTAAATTGTAGATGCTTATTGCTAATTAACTCTTATTATTACGCAAATACTTAATAAATCTTACAATTGGAGACAAGATGACGCAGTAATAACAATGTCGGATTTAATAATGGAACCAGCACACTGAAACGTATTGAAGATATGGACACTAGCCATGAACGGAAAGTATTTGATTTTCGTTCTCTTCCCCTTGTATATTCGTCGGCCACTCTCCTCTACAAGTTGAACAGATATATTAATATAAGTCCAAATCTTTATATATGATAACTAGTGATTAAATAACGATATTAAATAATAGCACTCGGCACTCGATTGTTGTCATACTTATGTAATAAAATCAGAGGCATACTTTTCGCCCAAATGTTCCAATAAATAAATTAAGAATATTCGACGCGGCATAGGCGATCGCGCCCCCGAGCGCTCTTTCGTTCGAATCGGCGGCGCCGTGCCGACTAGGATTCCGATTATGTTTGCTAATTGATGATAAATGATCTCCACATATAATGTTCTCGAACAATAAAAGTTACTCATCAGTTCTCCCTGTATAAAACAACAACAAATTATTAAAATTTCCTGCCCAGAAACAAACAAATTGATTATGGTAAAAAGCAGACAACTTTACTGATTAGTGCATCGTAGTCCATAAACCATCACTAGTTTGAAGCATAATTAACATTTTACTGCTTGCTACTTGTACGTACTACCTAAATACTATATGGAAATTATCACTCATTTAAGAAATTATAAATCTTACGCCAAAACTCGCCGCTGAGGAAAATATCAAAATTTTCACTCCCGACATCTGTTAAATTTACAAATTCGTTCTTTTCCGAATATGATGATTTATTGGCGTTTCTAAATATTTCTATAATGTTTGAATTAATATCTGCAAATACTTTATTAACACCAAAGTTTTCTTTTAACTCTTCTAGTTTCCCAAGAAAATCATTTATGTAATTTACGACGCTATCGTCAGCGTCCCGTATTCCATCATCACTCGCTTTAAACTCGCACGAATTTTCTTCCAACAGTTCGTTTAGAATTGTCGTTAAATTTTCTTCCGTTTTATTGTTTTCTTTATTAACTCTGGTCAGTCGGGCGATCTCGTTCAATAGTTCTGAATCTCGAAATGTGATGGACAAAAAGTAACGGAGTGTCGTCGCGTAATCTCCAATTCTGGTGAAATTCACTGGTTTTGCTAATTTGAGGCTCGACAATATGCTGTTCGTGCAATTTCTTATGATCTCCTCCGTCGTTATGAGATCGGTGACTTCAAATTTTGGTAGCTCGACTAAGCCGTTAGCACTGATCAAAATATTCAACAATGTACAAAAAATAATTTTCTCATGAACGGAAAACATGAGAAATTACAACGGTAGGAATTAACAAGTTTTTCTTGTGTTCACTATAAAAGAAAAATGCAATCATCCAGATTGCATTTTTCTTTTTTTGGTTGTTTTATTGTTTTATTTTGGTTGTTTTATTTTTATCTTATCGTAATTTACGTATAGCTTTAAAACAAAATTGTTCGCATTTTTATGGTTTATTGCAATGTTTCACAACATGAAACGTTACATCGATATGGACATTGCAGTTTTTAACAATATTATTCAAATTGAAATTATAGGAAAAATCCGTTCTATTACCCATATTTTGTAACCATGAAAGGTGGCACGGCTTCCGAAACATTAGCAACTACGCAATAGGATAAAGAACTTTTGTCGCATGAACTGAATAATTAATAACCTAACATAACAACTATATTGATAATTTATATCTATATATGTATTATGTTAAATATTTGCTCTTTTTTCTTGACTTGAAATAATTTATATAGTGGAATATTTAGGCTAAAAATATGTGCGAGTACCGAGTGCTCTCCTCCAATATCGAAAGCGACTCACCAATCATCCTGTGTACTGTAAGAGTGGTAATTTTTTGCTGAGAACAACATTTTTTTAATAATAATTATTAACATTTTCATTTTTATTCTCGGTATATGGGGCCCTTAGACAATACGAGGCCCCTGGAGCCAATGAGGGGCCCATATAGACAATGCGGGGCCCCTATAGACAATGCGGGCCCCTATAGACAATGTAGGGCTCCTAGGCAATTGCCTACTCTTCCTTGTGATTAATCCGGCACTGGACATTATTATGTCTAGAAATATAATACTAAATACTACACCTCTGTTCAAAAGTAGGGAAAAAAATGACCCATGCGATGATAGGCCTGTTTCCATATTAATATCTCTAGGTAATAAGTACATTTTAATACAAATAGTATTTATTAAGATGAACAATGTATTTACTTAATATGTAAATCAACTCAAACCGGAGTCGCGCTCTCAAAACATACTGTATATAACATATTGGCGTGTTTTAAATTATGATGACGTAAATAATACGATCTCAAAAGTGGCACATAGGCTTAGCGTTAACAATTTGTAGTTAAATAATAAGAAGACGAATTGTGTAAAATTTATGAGTCCCAGTGTTAAAGATGTAATATGTGATGTTATTCTGGATGGGGAAACGTTAAACCCTATCGAGTCGACGGTATTTCTTGGCATCACTATAGATGTAAAACTGCAATGAGGCCCTAGTGTAAGTAAATTGGCGAGTAGACTCAGTATAGCAGTTTCCACGATAAAAAATAAAAAGTTTAACTGATGTAGAGCTCGTGTGATGGCATTATGCTTTGAGGAAACGCCACTGATGTCAATACCGTTTTCGTTCTACAAAATAAAGCTATTCGAGTTATCTATAACCTGGGTCCCAAAGAATCATAAAAAAATGTTTGAAGAGATTAAGATATTGACTGTTGATTCTCAGTACATATTGAAAACTTAATGTATGTCCACAAACATAAGAATATATTCCTAACTCATAATGATGTCCATAATATATATACTAGGAACAAACATAGATTAATTCTTCCTGTAACAAGACTGAGGAAGATTAGTAAATCTTTTATTGGACAATGTGTGCATTTTTATAGCAAAATCCCAGAAAACGTTGAAAACTATTCCGTTAATAAATTCAAGAAAAATGTTAAGGAACGTTTGTGCGTTAAAAGTTATAATAATTATAATGATTACATCCTGGTAACGGTCGCTCCAAGTTATATGAAACACTCCGTGAAATATATTATCTATTATTGCACAATGATACTTTTTTATGAAAATTAATAAGCAAGTGATATCAATTCTATATTTAATAAAGATATTTTGATTTTTTGATTTGACTTACACAGACTTCACTATTGGCGAGTCATTCTAATACTCGAGAACTTTACTAGTAATGATCATATGTGATGAGTTGAAATGTAATTAAAAATAAAAACTAATTTACTACTGGCTAAACATAATCTAAAGGTAAATAAATTATTCCGCAATTTATGTTCATCCTGGCTGACAAGGCGCGACCGAGGTGAGGCGGGAGGCGGTTACGTAAACATGATGACAATCGAATACTAAGTGCTTTCCTTGAAAATTATTAATGAGTCACAATCATTCATCAACTCACACCTGTATATATATCGAATTGCAAGTTATTTTGATTAATATGAAGAAAGTAATATAAATTGTTTAAGATTTAATAAAACAACATTATAACATTGGAATCACATTTTATTTGATTTATCTTACAGAGTTATTTCGCTTATAATACAATTGTCTACTCTATGCCGAGATGTTCATACAGAAGCTATGCAGGATGTCTGAAAAAATCAATATAAATACTATTAGGAAACTTTAAATTGTACATAACAAAATGACAAAAAATGCCCGGTCAAATAATATATTTTTTTAATTATAAATAACCCAAAGGTTGACTGGCAGAAAATGCTGTAGACATTAAGTTCATCTGGATACTACATTTGTTCAGAAGAATAAATAAATATACTTCTTTGCACTCAGAAATTAAAGTTACATAGTGTATAACCTTCCAGGAAAATTTTACATAATAAATTAAAATGTTCTATGCATTAAAATAATGAAAGTCTACCCTAATATTTTAAATACAGATAACTCAGTAGAAGACAATTAAACAACCCTTAATTTTTTTTTATTATAGCAAACACTATTTTCATAGAAAATTAAAATAATGTCTTCAAATGCTAATGCTTTGATAAAACTTAAAATATATTTTGATTTTTTTTTAATTTAAACAACAAAAAACTAAACCAGTCTTATAATTATATCCTTTCAAGTAGAAAATGAATTCGAAATCGGTTAATAAATCAAGATGTCACATGATAAAAAGAAAGCAAAATAATTCAACCAACAAAAAAATTATGTCAAAAATGTAAAAAAGTGGTGTTATATATTACACATTCACTTCCACAAGACTATAGAACATTAGCTATGACCAATAGAAGCAGGATTACCAATGAACAATATTGCAAAAACTGGGAAGATTTACGCGGGTGAAAGGACAGATCAGCTAGTAATTTAAAACTTACAGTTTACTTCCAGCGGTTGTTCTCGTAGTCCCACTTGGATGACAATCCGTCGATGGGGTTGACCTTTAAGTCGAGCATCCTCTTAAGTTGGGCCTTCTGGTTCTCTTCATTGAAGGATTCAGGCAGCGGGCTGTAGACTGGAAAATAATCAAAATTTTGATTATTATAATATTATACTTTTCAACCAACTTAAAATAAAGTTTATTTATTAAACCTATGTTGCAGATGATATGTCTGACTTACAACATACAACTTTTTTAAAAACTAAAAATAAGAAATGTAGAAAATAAATGTATGTTTATGTAACTGTCCTAAAGACAGATAAATTTCCTCCGGCTCTGCTATTTAATGCCATAAGAGGCTCGCTATTTTCCTATGATCATATTTCCATCATTTCCCAAAATAATATTATTAAAATACAGTATATTTATAGAAGTTAAATACTGAACGATATGATGCCAAGTTAAGCTTTTATATGGAAAAATAAATAATATTTTATATTATTATATTCAACATGTTACTTAAGATAATAAATAGGGTATTTTTAACAATTGCATTTTTATGGGTAAATTTATTTTTATTGAAACATACAATGTTTATGAGTATATACAAAAAATATAACAATTTCAGCTGAAGCTTTTGAGACTAAACAAAATTGTTAAATTCGAAAACACAATCGGATGACATTTTCTTAGAAAACTACTGTTTTTGTGTGAGATGAAGTGTGAGATTTCAATGCAAGTAACTTCATAAAATTTCTTGTATATTCTAGCAGTCAAAATAAAGTCAAAAGCGGTCATTTGACTGCTCTAGTAGGTTTAGTGTTAATACACAATTTTTATAGCATACCTATCTTAGTAATTTGTACATGCACAATTTTCTTATATCTTTTATTTTATTTTTATCATTTAGCATATAAGTTTCATTTTAATCAATTTATTATTACTGATTGTTGATTCTCATTTATTAGTGGGAATTTTATTTTGTTTTTCTATGTATGTCTATTATTGTTAATGTAAATAATGTTTTCACATAAACTGACATACATATTAGAACTATTTAAAAAATCAATAAAAATAGTGTAAGTATGGATTCTGTTAATGAACCTTTTTAAATAAATAAATATCTATACATATTAATAAAATTGTTAATATAAACGAATGTATCTCTTTGTAATACCATATAAGACCTTGCAGTTAACATACACTAGCATGAGAAATATGGCACTTACAATCAAAAATTTTTGTCTTTCTGTGTATTTGTCTGTGAGTCTTGTTTTGGTTGGCTAATCTCCATAAGCTGCACTAGTTGAATGGGACTTGGACTGACAGACATCTAATAATTTAAGACTTAAAAAGGTGCTTATTAACATCTTTTCACAAGTCTTGCCGCACTTTAGAGTGAAGTACTACTAACCACCCTACACAAAGACAGCATAAAATAAAGTATGCGTGGCTTTCTAGATGGCCGGATGGACATTCTATCACTCTTCTTTGCCCGCATTACCTCCCTCAAAATCCTTAATATGTTCTATACACATGCTATCCAATAAACCTTTTTTATCAATTTTTCCATCTTGAAGAAGATGCAACTCTCTGGATGTTGTGTGTCCATTAGCGACAGGATCACTTTCAGCAGGCGAACAGACTGCTCGTTTACACAATCAAACATATAACTCAGAATTTAGAGTAAAACTGCAGGCAATATTTATCAATTTAGATTTAAATCTCTTGCGAACATCAAAAACAACCTTCTGCCGTATTTTCGGGTCAATAAACTACGCCTTTCACCATATGTTCAACTGCCTGTATCATATCATGCTTCATTTATTTATTAAAAAACTTCGTCTAAAACTATGTCCCCAATTTAATTACATAAATATGATGACAATCGAGTACAGAGTTCTTCCTTTAATATTGTTAGTGTCTCACCAGTCACCATGTGTAACAAAGTATAATTTCTTAAATATTACATATGCCAGTATTTTCTTCATATATTCAGAGGATAACATACCGAACAACTTCATCCCCATGAAGATCCACAGAGAGATGGAAGCAATGGCCAGCGACCAGCCAACAACGGCCTTCCATTCGCCCGTGGGCGCCTGGAACTCGGCGAATGTCTGGCAGAAGGAGGCGCGGTAGAGCGCTTTCTTCTCCTCCAGGGTCAACTTACGCCAATCGCCCTTCTCTTTTTCGCGCAGGACCTGAATTAAGTGTATAATGAAATATTGAATACTATTAAGTCATACATCTTCTTCTTCTTTTTAATATAATGGCTCCACCGAGGTCTTGGTGATTCTGCCAATGTCAATGTTGAATAAAGCAGCTGTTAAGTAGAAAAAACAACCTGTAAAAGCAGCTTTTGTATGGTTAGTGAACCATCCTATTTTATGTTTCTGTTTTATTTACAACTACAGAATAAAATATTAAAGATAGGGATCATAAGATGAATTTATTAATATCTATAAAATTATGTAAGATTTTAATGAAACAGAGTTGACAGAGAGTGAGGAGGTAAGAAATATTGGCAGGCCTTGGAAAGTTATAAGGTTTAAAATCATACATAAAAGTTAATAAAATTCATTATTTACTATGCAATTGGTAGTTTTCTAACAAAAAATACGACTTTGATTTATCACTTAATAAATCAAAGTTGTGTTTTTCGTTAGGAAACAACCAATGATATGTCATATAGGCAAAAAACATTTGAAACAAAAGATTTAAAAGCCTTATCTGAATTTGTCTCAAAAAAGCTACATCTCTAATCATACAGATTAACAC
This sequence comes from Graphium colonna, assembly GCA_025505425.1. Classification (NCBI taxonomy): domain Eukaryota; kingdom Metazoa; phylum Arthropoda; class Insecta; order Lepidoptera; family Papilionidae; genus Graphium; species Graphium colonna. The sequence continues at coordinate 7,262 of JAOCPS010078829.1, read as the reverse complement.
ATACTAGTAAAGATACCAACTATTTTAACTATGAGAAAATTGTTCTGGTCCGGGCTAATTTATTAATACTCCAGATATTATCGGCTGTTAAACTTATAATAATGAGAAGAAAAAAATACAGTTATATTTTTGTGATAGTTGATGTGAGATATTTGATGATAATAATAGGTATTAAAATATGATATTTTCTATATTTCACAAAGTTAATAATACAACAACTTAATGGATTGTTAAAAATGTACGGATATTTCGTACCAAACGCCGCGGGTACGGATCTTTTCTTTCTTACTTTATTAAGCCTACCAAAAAATATTAAAACTCAGTTGATTGCATTACATAATGGTCTCTTTAGTACCTTAGAGTTATCTACTATTTGTATAATACCCTACTTTGGTACAATTTCAATATAAAGTTGGCAAATATTTCATTTAAAAAAATTTAATAATAATCTGATTGGAATTTGATATGTTAGGTAGTAATGGACCTAATTATCTTTTTATTTATTATTATGGATCCGGATATCTGTTACATTACTAATACCTACCCTCATTTTGTGAAAACCAATTCTGATTACACAACATACCTTAATGTCGGGTGTGTCAGGTTGGAACCTCACAGCAGGTAAGGGAAAGTCAGGCCTGTCGACGTAGTTGGGTTGACCATTGAAGCCATATCCCACCCATTCACGGTTGCCAACCTGTAGTAAAACATAACATAACAGCAATACTAAAAGAGGATGTTCACATTTTGGTGACAATTTTTACATTTTTTTTGTCATTTATAAGCTGATTATGAATGTTTGTTCTAAAAAGTTATACTCATAAAATGGTCCAAAAAAAAAATGTTTTAACACTCTGTTTTAAATTAAAAATTATGTCACAAAGGTCACTTCTAAGGCATTTGGATAAATTCTATGGCTGAACGACATTGTAAGTTCAAAATTTAATTTACAATAAAATATTTTATCAAAGCCTCTAAAGGACAATACCCAAAAGTGGTACCAAAAATTTTCATACTTGATGCATATCACATAGATTGTAATTATATATTAATTATGTCTATAATTTCTTACAAAATTATGCTTTTTTTCATTTACAAACAGGAAATTATTTTAAAATATAAAAGCATAAAATTTGCTATCCTACACAATCTGTCATAGAGATGTAGGATGTAATAGAAACAATTTTCTATAAATTGATTTTTCCATTTTATCAAATATCTGCAGCCCGGGTTTACTATATGAAAAGAACTTCTGCAGGAGTTAATATAATATGTCTAATCTCTAAAAAAAAATGTTTGCAGATGATGCAACTTCGAATGGTATGCCAAAAAATTGACACTTTCTTTGTATTTACAGTTAGAACAGCAGTGGCAAAGTAGACAACAATTTATTTAATATAGTATAAACCATACATAGCCATTTGTACATACCTTGGCGAGCTCACTTGAAGCTCTGGTGCCGGCTGGAACCCGGATAGCATCTAACACTGCACGGCGTAATAGGAAATTGGCCATATTTCTGCAAAAAAAGGCAGGTTTTGTAGACTGCTAAAATATAAGTCCTCCTGAACTAATGGCCATGTTGGCAAATCTGTGTGAAAACAAGTGTATGTGAAACAAAGGTGCACCCACAACCTCCGGTTTACAAAGCAAGGGCCCATACCAGAAATATGGGTCTAATTGATATATCTTTTGAACCTTATTTCTAAATTAATATAGATCTAACAAAACATAATGTAAAATATATATTTTACTTTAAAGTAAAACAATCAGTAACAATAATGGTAAAGAAAATATTAATATAATGAAATCAAAAACATGCAGAGTACAAAATGATGTTTATATAATATAAAAGCAGCATTTCATCCGTTAATGAATATTGTAATTAAGTAGGGCGAAAATATTTTTTTAATCTAAAAAAATATTTACAAATTGTCACTTTTATTTATTTATATACATTGTTATATACCATCGTTATGTGAAATACTAGTCTTTGGATGATTCGGCCAAGGGTTTTATTTTTACACTATATGTTGCTTACATAGGTCTGAAATTCGGTCTGTACATTCATGATAAGGTATGGTTAGGCTAGTATTGATTGGGGTTACATAACTGAAAAAAATTGCAAAATTTTTAATATATTGTACAATAACAAAAATCTATATATTTTATATGATATTCAAACAATTGAATATATACAAAACAGGTTAAAACGTAAGTGAAATGAAAAAAATATATTTCAAAATTGGAACATCTACTTGCAAAGTACGAATCTACTTTTGGTGGTACTTACCTCTTTTATAAGTAACAAGCACGACAGAAAACGCTAAAAGATAATAACACTACAATCTACATATTTTAAATAGAATTACCTTGTAAAACCCGACTTTATTCCTGGTAAGATTTTGACCAACACCACAAGAGTTATGAAAAAAGCAGCGACATCTATACGCAGCGATCGAACATATAGCTACGTTTCGTTGTAGCAGAATTTGCGAAAAAATAAGAAGAATTTAGTTAATTTTTTAATTAAACAAATTTTATTTAAACAATCGTAAGTAAATTAGTAATTAATTTTTTTCCTATTTTCATGACATTTAATATCTATTACTATATTTAATTAATCACTTTTAAAAAAAAATAAATCATTAAATCATGAGAATCTTAAACTACTAGTCTAGAGAATATATTTTAATCAAGTCTATATATAAACTTTAGGATGTACGCCCCATGAAAATTAATTATTACAATAATTTCAAATGAATTTCTTCTTCTTCTTCTAGTGCCTCTTCAATTCTTAAGGTTGGCCGTCAGCTTCATGAACTCCATCCAATTAATAGCTAACCAAAACAACTGTTCAACTGAGGCAATGTCGGTCCACTCCTGGATGTTCCTTAGCTAGGCCTTTTTTGGTGCCCTACGCGTCTTTTCCCTTCTACCTTACCCATCATTATTAGCTGCAATATCTATCTCTATAGGTAGGGTGACCAAGATGTTCTACCTTGCGCTGTTTTATTATTATGCATCATTTTCCGGGGCATCCGAACACATTGACACTCGGTTTCGTATTTAACTTTCTGGACCCAACACATGCGTAGCATGCGACGGTAGCACCACATCTTAAATGCCTGTAGGCGTCTGGTAGTATCGTCCATTAATGCCCATGATTTGCAGCCGTACGTTACAATGGGTCAGATGTAACATAACAGTAGCCTAACTCAAAGGAATGAAAAGTGACCTAGATTAAATTAAACTGACTTATTTATTCGTTGAATCCAAGGTATGGGTGTTTTTTTATGTTAACTGTAATACGTTATTTTAATCCTTACGATACTATTCGTATAGACAAATGACATATTAATAATTATAATAAAACAATAAGGTGTTATACATTTATCCGTCAAATCCTATCAAATATTAACGCTTAAAAACAAAACAAAATGTCAGTCAAATGCTGTCATCAATATCATAAAATGTTCTCGTGCTCGAAGACCACCAATGTTCTGAAGGGTGTTCGTTCCGTCCACGGCAGATGCAGGATCGGAAACCGGGACGTGGTGGGCCACGGGGTCAACGGCAGCCCGACGTACAGGGACGATCCGCACTTCCCTTTCCCTGCAATTCGGTTTAAGGAGAACACGAGGGATATCGTAGTAAGATTGTATAGAGGTGTAGAAGTTACAAATCTTTGAATTCAGATCATAGATGGCTACTAATGAATAAAATTGTAATATCTGCCTATTTTTAGCGTTCCACGAGTACATTTTTCTAAAACGTATTACTTTGCCGGCTGAGTATAATTCAATATTGCGTCATCGCATAGCGTTCTTGAGTTAGAATCCGTGTAGGGGACTACATCTGAACCTATGTATAAGATTCGAAAACAAAATAAGCTGTTACTTTTTACTATAAAAGCATGAGCTTATTACATCTTTAACATAAAATTTCGTGATATTCGAGGCACGTATAAGAGAGTGATTTTTAACATCAAAACATATTTACATATTTTTCACGTTCAAAATAAATATAAAGTAATAAGCGAACAAACTTAATACAAAATAATTCTTTTAAATTCAAATAATATCTTTCTCACTTAACTGCGTTCTATATACCCATACAATATCAATCTTTGAAAGGCATATATAGTATGTAAGTAAGTTTAATAATAAGAGTAGACTTTTTGACCCTGTGGTGCAAATATTCGATTAAAATCCAAAATAATATTAAACTAAACCTACGAAGACCGAAATCTATATCTTATCTGCCTATTTAACTAACCGATTGCCTAATCGAATTAGGCAATTCCGCTTATTTAATAGTATTACGAAACAAAATAAAGTTACCACTGCACGCCTAATCATAATTAAGCATGAGTTCACTTGCTGTCTAGTCGAAATTCGGCCCATAATTATTAATTATAAAATAATAGACGTTGTTTAGATAGAAGTCGGTTTTAACAAGATTTTAAAAAGACAAAAACAACGTATTCTGTACAAACTTTATTACAAAATTTACGAGTGAAAGAAATTACGGGAAGGTCGTTGTCGACGGTGCATGCTCCGACGCAAAGACTGTGAACGCTGGTGTCCCACAAGGCTGCGTGTTATCTCCCACACTGTTCCTTATACATATCAATGATTTGTTGCACATTTGCAACATTCATTGTTATGCAGATGACAGTACTGTAGACAACTTTTATACCAGCCGGGCAAATATTTCTCAGGACTACGTCAACGAGTGCCGGAACAAACTTGTGTCTGAAATCGAGATTTTGCTTAGCAATATCTCACATTGGGGTCGACTTAATCTAGTCCAATTTAACCCCCAGAAGACACAAGTTTGCGCGTTCACCGCTAAAAATAAACCCTTTGTCGTGTCTCTTCACTTTAAGAACACTTCCCTGGTTTCGTTCGGAATACTCGGCGTCGACATAACGAGCGACGTACAGTTCCGCGGTCACTTGGAAGATAAAGCCAAGTTGGCGTCTAGAAAACTTGGCGTCCTCACCGCATGCAACTTTACAAAACGCAAGTTCGGCACATATGGAATACTGTTCTCATCTCTGGGCTGGGGCACCTCTTTACCAGCTTTTTCCATTTGATTTCCATCCAAATTGACCGTATCTGCTGAGTTTGTACAGGGTACAACGCGACATACCTCTAAATACCATCGCTACCACCTTGATGATTGGCAGTTCACTACTGTGAGATTCCGCCGTCACTTTCTGCCACGCACGACACCTTTGGGGAATCAACTGTCGCCAGTGTTATTTCCGGACCGATGCGACTTAGGGACCTTTAAGAAGAGAGCCTATTCCTACCTCAAAGGCCGGCAATGCTCTTGCAACTCTTCTGGTGTTGCGGAATTCCATGGGCGGCGGGACCACTTTCCACCAGGTGCGCCGCTTGCTCGTTTGCCTCCCTCTCTCTATAAAAAAAATGTAGATTTTCAAAAGAAAAAACAGATAAATACTTAATCTTTTCTGAGAGAAATTGTAGAATCCATTTCAAAACTACGTTAAAAAGTTTTCTTTTATTTGCTAATTCTGTTGTTCTTTATTTATAATTTAGTTGAAAGTGTTAGTTTGTACACACATACATACTAACCGATTAATTGTCATCTTTCAACGTGTTCTAGGAAGAGAATTCTTTCTAAGGTTAAGCTCGCCTTTTATATATATATTTTATGTCCTAATTTGTACAGTGTAAATTTTGTGTACAATAAAGAATAAGAATAAGAATGAAATTTCCGCTTTTCTCACAATACCTCGTAACATATATACGTTTCTATTCGTTCTTGTTCCGTTTTTTGTGTAAGTGACTTATGTTTGTTAATGATTAAAACTTATTATAAATACACGTGCTGTCCATCTATCAGGCCCATAAAAAACATTACGTATAGTTGTATGCATACGTGTTGACTTCTCAGACCATTGCACGAGTTGCTACGCAGACACCACTTTCATTGTTAGGGAGTAAAGGGGAGAAGCGCAGTCCGCAGCATACATCTGACCTTTGACAAGAATTTTGAAGATAATAATCGCAAAATTTATACTAAATTTCCATTAGAAGAAACTGTATTATTGTACTTTTTATGTAAAGGATGACAATTGAGCAGACGGTTCACCTGATGTTAAGTTATCTCGTCGCCCATGGACACGCACAACATCCGGGGAGTTGCGTATGCGTTGTTAACCTATGAAATTGAATTAACCAGGTTTATTGGAATGGACGGGTCGGGGACATATTAAAGATTTGGAGGGGAAAGGCGGCAACCCAGAAAATCGTGCATACTTTATTTTATGCTGAATCTGTGTATGGCGGTGGTACAGCTGCAAGGAAGCATGCCCGTTGAAGTGCAGCAAGTGCTGTAAAAAGATGTTATGCTCTATCACCTTTGACTATATCCATTATCCCCTAAGGTATAGCTTTGAGTAAGGCTTTCAATATAATTATTGTGACACCACGTAAACCTTTAAGGCGTTACGCGAAAAGGAGAAGGGCGACTGGAGACATTTGTGCTGCGAAGAAAAGAAGTCCCTCTACCGCGCCTCCTTCTGCCAGACCTTCGCCGAATTCCAGGCTCCCACGGGGACATGGAAGGTGGTGGTCGGCTGCACCCTGGTGGCCACATCGTTCATGTTCTGGATGGCGATGTTCTACCACTTTTACGGTCAGTACCTTTTTAAATCACCAAATTATTTAAAATTTTACTAATATTTTTTAACCATTCCAACTAAGCTCTAGGCTTAGACTAGGTTGTGGTACACGATAAAGGTAGAAGTGCGGGATTCGAATCCTCGATCACGTGGTCGGATGTCCGTGTCTTTAACCATTAGGCAATTGGAGCTTCAACGTTGCCACCTCATCGACTGTCAAAACTAACAGAATGATGGAACGTCTCTCAGTTGATTACTTCACAATTTAATGGTAACTTACATTTAAATCGTGCACATAAATACCACTCGAGATATTTTGGGCAATTACTGGCATAAGATCGTTTTTTTTAATTGTCTGCCTCATTATATAGGAAATGTACTCATTTCGAATCATCATCAATCATCAAATTGCTTATCCGGATTCGGTAAGTTATATAGGTGGTAGAGCATAACATCCTTTCACGGCTATTGCTGCACTTCTACGGCCACGCTCGTTCGGGGAAGTACCACCGCCCTTTGTAAAGTCTGCATAAAATAAAGTATGCATGACTTTTGGGGATGCCGGATGGCCATGTCCACCCTTTTCTTTTCCCACTCCTATCCT
>JAOCPS010078719.1:0-16040 GCA_025505425.1 Graphium colonna | reverse complement strand
TAGCACGTGATGTATAAAGATAAAAAATCATAAATAAAGACCATCCGGTTATTCAGACTGTTTATTTCAAAGGCAAAATAGATGCTAGAACTTATCACTTGCCTGACTCATCAACTTTCTTTTTTATAACACTTTTTATCATTATACATTTTACTTTATCATTATACATCACGTGCTACAACATGGGACCGTCTGCTTGCTTGACTCTCTTTGAAGAAATAATAAAAAATAATAATATAAGTAAATTATTTTCAAAGGTGACGTTTAAGAATGCTTGACCTTGTTGATAAGTAACTAAATTAGTAGTATATTTTATCCGTAACACACACACACACACACACCGTATAGTCCAAATGGCCAACATCCTTTGTGGTTTTCGTAAAATGGGAAAAGTTTGGCAACTTAGGGTTTCGTTCACACGGGAGCACCGTACAGGGCCATTGACCGCTCTACCAAAACTCTAGCAAAAAGGCGCCGGCAGGAATCAATGGGGCCACCAACATTGAGGAGCAGGTTACCGAGAGCTGCTGCTGCTCTTCCCACCTTAGAAGCGAGGCACTCAAAGTAGGAAGAAAAGTCCCACCGGCGATCTAGGACTAGGCCAAGATACCTCATAGTGAGTTTGACGTCAACGCAGATGCCACATACAGTTATATGGGTAAGGGCAGGCGGCGCTTTCCTAGATCCATGAAAACAGAGTGCTTCTTATTTACTTAGCGCCACCTCTAGCCTTAGACGCCGGATACGCCCAACAACGTTTGCTACACCCGCTATGGCGAGAACAGCAGCCTGGCGAAAGTCGGTGCCGCGGCGATGACAAGGGTGTCGTCAGCGTAGCACGCCACGTCGACACCCCTGAGATAGGCACCACGCAGCACCCAATCATATCCAATATTCCACAGGAGCGGCCCTAGCACCGACTCCTGTAGAACTCCACTTGTCCGGCCGGCCCTTACTGAAACTGAACTGCCTGTCTGCCGGGTTCGGGCCAACGTGCTCCAGATGCTCGACGATGCGGCTGGCGATCACTCGCTCAAAAAGTTTGCTTACATCGTCGAGCAACACTATTGGCTGGTAGGAGGATGGGGAATCCGCAGAACGCCCTTCTTTACGAATGAGAACGAGTTTGTCTGTCTTCCACTTTTGTGGCATTAGGGCCTGAGTCAGACAGGCATTAAATATCGCCCTCAACCTGGGCTTTAGGGCTTCCTCAAGGGCCAGCACTAATGCACGTCCCGGGATACCATCAGGACCGGGAGCAGTCCTTTTTGCCTTCATCTTTATGATAGCCGCATTGAGTTTCCCCGGGGTGACCCCGGATATCGTAGGTACTCTCGGGCCTGGGTTGGCTTCTGCCGTGCCTTGAGAGGCCATTGTGGATGACGTGTGGTTCTCCTGCTATGGGAATAACGCCGTGGCGATCGCCGATGCAAGTTGAGGTTGCAAAGTCCGTGTAAGTGGAGGGACCCAGGTGCTAAGTTTGTTCATTATTATCCTGTATGGCCGCCCCCAGGAATCGTGATCAAGTGCAGCCAGAAACTCCTTCCTCGCATTGACAACCGCGCAGCGTATGGCCATCTGCATCTGCATATGGTTCTCTCCTTCCCTCCCTCTCAATGTCAATTTGGTCGGGCGCAGGCTCCCAGAACTGGACTATTGCCGCCTCCTACAGACACTCGCGGTCCAGGTTACTTACCCCTTTCACCCTAGGTGTGAACTTTTGCAACATAAGGGGGATAACTTGAAACCTAAATGCCGTGTTAGATCATATGCCTTCCCCGTTAGATCTTCTGCTGACCACTCACCCGACTAATTACAAGATCTCCATCGGCGCTCCGTAAGACTCTACAGATCATTATCTAATCCAGAGTGAGGTGCTTACCACGTGCTCGTTTAATCCACTTGGAAATCGCCCTGTATGGTAGAATAGGTCAGCAAATTATGATGGGATACAGTCTTTCTTTGCGTCCTGCCCATGGAGGCAGATTTGCTTCTCACTGGAAGATCCAAGCACTGTCGCCGATTCTATTGCCGATGATGTGCTGTAGGGTATGGAAATTTATATTCCATTCTCTGACGTCTCCATTGGCAGTAAGTCAAGACCATGGTTCGAACGCTCAAGAGTGCTTTCGAGCCTAGATTACGGTGATGACGTCGTGCGATGTATATACCAGTGCATTACAAGGGAGGATCAATTTGCCTCCAGGTCCTTCAAAAGCGCAATCCTAAGGACTACCTGAGAAATCGTGTAAATGGATAACCAGTTTTCTTGCTGATCGGATCGGATATTGATTGCGGAATATTGATACAAGTATGAGCATGGTTCTATTGTATGATGTATGAACAATTTAGTCTTAGTATAAAACTTAGTTTTTGAATCACTTCTAATACATCAATGCAGCGCCGTCATTCCGGTCTTTAAAAAAAACAAGCAGTTCAGCTCGTCTGTTCGATTGTTTTTGACTCCTAAAATAAGGAGAAAAATAAACTTAGAATTCCATAGAATCAACAAGTGCGTGCTCGTCTGATCGCTTGGCAAAGGCAAGTAGACAAAATCATGGGATTTGCGACCCAGGAGTAGGCTAAAGGGCCCTTTAATCGTGAGAAATGGTCACCTGCACAGATAACTATCTCCTCACTCTTCCATTCCGAATTAACATTTATAAATTTCAACACATAGTTGAAACTTTATCGTTCATTATCGCTTTGAAACTTGTATAAAATTAAGAAATATGACAGTAGGTATAGTTTAATAAAATTTGAATGTCGATGACATAAATTATTATTTGGGAATTAAGAACTGAAATAATACGTTATATAAAAGTAAAAGGTATAGAAAATCTTTTTTTTAAACTATGTTACAAAATTGGATAGTCCCTAAGGTCTCCTTACGATTTTAATCAAGTTGAGAAAAGGATCACCCGTATCAACGGAATATTTCTACTTGTGCTATAATGAAAATACAAACGTAGTTGTTTTAGGTCCGTTTGTTTTCTTTCCATTTTGTCATATTATACAAAATGTCTTTATGTAAAAATATTGCTTTATTGTTGTTACGTTATATCTTATTTTTTTAAATAGAAATTATTTTAAATTCAAATAATTTTATCTATTTTTGAAAAATTAAGCTATTATTCGTACCTGGTTTGTTTCAAGAACGGCAAAATTAATTGTAAGGCCGAAGCTTGTTACAGAGCTTTGTATCTGTAAGTAAAAGAAATACCAAGTAATAAGCTCTTGTGGATAAAACCTTAAAAAGTAGTTACCTTATTAAGACACCAATAAACATAATTTTTAGAAATTTTCCCTTGTACTGAAAGCTATTTTTTTTTGAATATTCAGAAAAAGCTTTTAACGTAGTGACAGTAAAAGGTGACAGAATATTAATTAAGGGTAAATAAAAATTCTGTTATATAGAGTCGTTTTATCTCGGCAATTGTAGCAAAATAAGAAAGAAATAACTTTTTTCACAGAAACCACCTTAACGTCTTGAAAGTAAACGTTTGTAAAACAATTTTTTAGCTGTTTTGATCTTAAACTAATGCACCGATTTTCATTAAAATTATACGGGACCACCTCGTATCTATATGCTTTTAAATAAAAAGAAGGATATAAACATCGATCGCTATAAACAGTTTGCTAGGATGTTTTTGTGTGTATGGCACATTCACATTATTACAAATAATAGTTACAATTAAACTTAGTAAAACACAATATTTTTGTCCTTTCTATAAAATAAAGTAAAATAATAAAAACATCACAAGTTACTTATTATATTTCGACGATATCTTAGAATAGTTTGTGCGCCGAATATTAGTCAGAGATCAAACTGCTATGTAAAAAATTAAGCCAATAGATATTTCTATTTAGTTCTCCGTTAATTTATTCACTCATTCCTTTTCAATCTCATCTTACTACTTGATGACATATTCTCTGCATGGTTGGCAATGCACCAGAAACTTTTCGCATAAAGTAGGTAATCAGGAGCGTTGTGTCGTATCGGGACAAAGCCCATTTTATAAATAAAAAAGTATGTATCCGTAAATGACCTTTATTGTTTTATATAGATAAACATTTTTCTTCTCTATAAAGAAACTAAAAATACTCCAACAACTTCATTCGAAATACATACAACGTATTTCTAAAGAAATTGTCTCATTGACGTTTTGGAAAGTATTGACCAAACCATATGGCTAGAAAACATTTTTATCTTAGTATTCATATTTTCTTTATATTAACCTGTAAGCAGGATTAATCTTATTTTTTGTTTCTATACCAACTTCTGGCTTGATTACAAAATATTACTTTAACAGTGGGGGTCTACCGTGTCGAAGCTTAAACACATTTCAGATTAACTATGGTTTACATATAGTGTTAAAAAATCTATGACCGTATAGATATGTGAATCGGCATAAATTTTAAGAACATTCTTTTATAAAATGTACGAGCACTTTAAATGTATCATTCTAAAATTATGCATTTAAATCTAAATTCAATATTAAATTGAGATGTCACTTTTAAATACCATCTTAAATTGCATATATTCCTATGCTGCTTACACCAAAACGGTATAGATCGACGCATATCAATAAATGGACTACCCAAGAGTTTACAATTCCTGAGATAAGCACTTTTAGCCAAAAAAAACAAACAGATTATTTATTTACAATAATGGTATAGATATTTTATAATATTTTGATATATTATATTATTGTGTTTTACCATATTAAAATACTATTAAATATTTCTTAAACATACACTGCATAGTTTGGTGGAAAATATCTGTATAAAAGTATGGTATAATAATATTCAATATAAATCTCGATTAAATTATGAAATTTGTATATTATCTGATCCGCACATGTGTTTTCTCGCACTAAGGTGTTATTTAAATAGATGTCACACATGTCAATTCGCCTTTTCAACAAGAAATAATTTCACAACTTAGATATTTATATGTCATGTCACTGTAATATGTTTTAAGTAATGTATTATATTGTATACTAATGAAAATAATAAAATTAATAACATTCGGTTTTTTCATAATTTTCATTCAATTCACGCACATTTCTTTAATACCTGGAGGTATTAAAGAAATGTGCGCGAATTAGCTTTTCCTTTAAGGTGCTCCTCTATTATCTGAAAGGTTAAAACCTTTCTTAAAAGTAAAACTTGACCAATTTTTAGATCATGCCAAAAATTGTTTCTTCTTAATTCTCATATAGCTCTTACTATCCTTAGACATTGTGTCTTTGTTCCGAAATTCACATATCTTTTTCGCTGGACTCCAGTTTGGAAATGTACTGGTAATGTATGTTGAACGAAATCGATGTAAGTCTTAAGACAACTTAAAAAAAAATAATTTATCCTTTAATGAACCGCGCTGGTCTCAAGGGACATAACCTATACGCTTCGGCGCAATAGATATTAGGAAATTTTCAAGTATTGGTTTGCCAGCTTTCCTTGCTTCCTTGCATAGTATAACCTTTTTGAGTCATAAAATTTTACATCTGATCTCTCTTTTGCTGAGGAAGCAAGGGTGTCTTGAGTGGCTACGTGCCCTAATGAAAATATTCCACTGGAAGTTAGCCAACAAAAACAGTGGGATTCCATTGACGCGAAAAACTCACCAAGAATTGTTTCAAGCTTAAGACAGTAATACCGACCATGCTCGTTTTCTTGATGTGTCATCAAAGCATTCTAGCTACTGGCTTCGAGCTCTTCCATCAAGCAATTTGGGTACATTGCTTGATGGTGAAGGCTTATGCGGTGCCGTAGAAATTAGCTTGAGTGTTCCGTTTTGTAAACCACGCGTTTTTTCATGTATTTTTATGTTAATAATTTAGACGCGCATGGACTAGCGTATCAAAAAAGTGCTGGTCGTTTTTCCCGCCACGGCTCTCTGAATGAGATCATCGGGAGGGCTCTTGCTACTATAAATGTCCTCTCAATTCTCAAGCCCGCTGGCATTTTCGCGATGATGGCAAGAGACCCGATGGCCTAAACTTAATCGTTGGGAGAGAGGTAAAACCCTTGTTTCAGATGCAACTTGCGTCGACACATTGGCTGCCTCTCATTTAATGGCAACTTCAGCAAGGGCCGGAGTGGCATGAGAGGCAGCTGAAGTGAGCAAGTGTCACAAATACGAGTCTCTATATGTATCAGCCCACAAACTGTACCTACATATTTAAAAGTGTTTCTATTATGTATTTGCATTGCTTTCATTGTTTGTGGAGAAATAAAAATGTTTATTATTTATTATTATGTATGTGTTGGTTTTCATAATAGTATTGACTTTTTACTTATTTACGACTTCTAAATCCTGAACACCATCAGGTGATTTAGAAAATTCAAAAAGAAGCTTGATTGCGAAAGTCTCTCATATCTCTAAAAACGAGAAATTTATTAAATTTTGATTACACACAAGTGATAAATAGTTTTCAATTTAAAAGAATTATTAATAATTTACATACAAAAAGATTTTTTGAAGTTGAACATTTGAACAACACAGGAAAGCAAGGATAGCACACATTTTGCTTACTAAATCCTTATTTTTTTTTAGTTGACATGTTCGAAGCTTTATAACATGTTCTCTGTTGCAATTATTATTCTTTTAAAAGTGGATACCATTTACTTTAGCCAAGATTATATTATTCAATTAAATGAATATGATTTTGAAATTAAAGATTAATTATTAAGTTTTAGCAAATTTATTTATTTTTTGTTCTTAACTATTAACAACCAAGCTATAGCTAAATATTTTATATAATAAATTTTTATTCAACACTTTAAATTGATTTTAGAGTTGTGACTCATGGCCCTTACGGTTTCACTATTATTTATTTTTCTAGTCATTTATTATGTATAATCATCAAGTGCATTTTTTAGTTTATTTTATTATGGACATACATACTAAGCCACGTGACATATTTTTTTTTAGTATACATAAGCGCCAAATGAACTGTTCGTTATAGGTCCACGTACTGTAAAGTTCATATAATTATTCTTACAGATTAAAAACTAAAGAGATTATTGAACTGTCTCATTTGTATTCACGATTAACCGTTTCATTAATCAATGGTTTAATTTAGTTTTATGTAACATACGTCTCCATTAAAACTTGGATAACCTAAAAAACGTACATATTGTTTGTGCACTTATCAAACTATTCCTAACCACATAGAGATTGCGTTTAGTTAGTTTTGCCAATACGATACATTTAATCTGAGAAATATTTTTGAATTTTAAATACACTTTCTGCAGACAATAATATCAAGAAAGTCGTTGTTTCGGTATATACATTTTAAGCATAATTTTTAATAATGTGAAGGAAGGCGAATTATGCAGATAAATAGGTAAAGCAAGATTTATAAGTACAACATCCCGCAAGATTGCACTCAGTGTGGCATTATCCGAATTCCCAGTTACTTTCTAGAGATAACGACATCCGCTAAATTCAAATCTCAACTTAAGTTGCTTAAGTTTAAATTTAAGTAGTGAAAGTTCCTAAACAATTATAAAGAACAATTTAGGATTAATGTACGCAAAACAAACTCATTTGCACATTATTTTTACTAAGGTAGTAATAATTATTTTATGATCCGAAACATATTTATTATTAATTAGGTGTCGAACCGCAGACAACGTTTAGATAACTTTCTACAATTGATAACAAAAACACAATACGTTGTATAAATAACATAGTTTAAGTCGAAAATGGCCGAGTTATCTTTATGGCCGTATATATCTTCAATTCAGTATACTCGAGCCGAAGATGAGTTTGATCCTTATAATTTAGATTATTAATTCATGACAATTGAAAAATACCATGTGGTGAATGGTGGTGAAGGAATACATCGCGAAAACTAAGAAATAATAAAAATATTTTTGGGATATCTGAAACTTGTCTATCTCTACTTCGTGGCAGATTACGCTCTATATCCTCTTGTCTGAAGAAGGTATTCGCTAAGCAGTAGGATAGTTAACAAAACAGGCTGTTACTTGTGGATTTTAATGTCAAATTTATATTTTTGTTTAATCATGTTTTCGTTTTCACTGCCAGTGTTGTTATAACATATATTTTTTCCAATTTTACACACTATTTATAAGGTCACTTAAACTTTAATATGAACATTAAACAAAACATTTGATATTTTCTTCTAAACATATTAAAAAAATATTACAATATTTAAAAATACAATATTTGTATAAGTCCCAATAATTATTTTTTTACAAAGTAGTAATTATTTTTTTAATATTAATTTAAAAAATAAAAACAATAAAATATGATTAAGATGCAATATCGTCTTGTCCAATTTCAGTACTATTTAAACGTAGAGAAATGTTAATAAAATAAAAATAATGCTGCATCAAAAAAAATTACGTAACATTATTTTCATTTTACTTCCATTTGAAGTTTAATTAACATTTACAGAAAAGTTTGATTAACATTTTACTTTCCAAAAAATGGCGGCGGCATTGTTGCATCTTACGTAAGTTGTCCAGATTTTATGACTTTAAATAGTTAAACAGTGATATTCATAGTGAAAATCGAATAATTCGATATAACAACAAATGTTCAAGCCGTAATACAAACTGTGAACAAGGGTGTGAAATAAGTACTAAAACATTTAGACTTACAGAAATAGTGATTAAAAATTAAAACTCAAAGAAATATATGCACAGGATCGTTTCCAGTGAACTTTTAGAATAAGTAAAGAAGATATTTATAAGTGCTTCTACAGCAAAACTTTAAATTAAATTGTACATTGCTAGAAAAGGTACCGGAAACTCGTTGTGTGCCATCGATTCAAACTTCGCCTTTCAACAGACTATACTAGATGGACATGACATTGTGAAACTAATAACGATTTTTAACTAATAGCTCATCCGACGACATGGCTCAGTGGTTGACGCAGTCAATTCCGGAAGTCTTGAACGTGAATCTGCAAACCCGAGTTTAAATCCCGTTGAAACATTGTTAATTATTGTACATTATTTTCTATTATTATTTTTATATGTTAATTGTTAACTAATGTTGTATTATTTTTTATACTTAATTGAACAATTTTCCATTAATATACTTATTATATTATGAAAATGCAGAGTGCAAAATAAATGACAAGCGTTATAAGTATTTACTGTGTATAAACAGTTGAGACTATAAAATGTGTTGGATGGTTTTTAAATATTTCTGTTTCTTAGTATCGATAAAACTAATTATGTAAATTGAAAGAGGAACCTTAGAATTAGAGACACTGAATAAAAAAAATATGCTTAATATTTGCATATATTTATATATTTATTTATATATATATATATATACATACATATATATATATATTTTTTTTCGCTAACATATTGTCTTAATTTTGTTTATTGTAAAAATAGTTATTAAAAAGGAAAATATTTAATTTATCGTTAGACTATAATTTTCTGATATTTAATTGCTTCGTTTCTTGTGAAAACATTTCACGACCAAACGACTGAGGGTTAGGGCGAAAGGGAAAGAAACCGGGGGACGATGTGGGCGGTACCGAGGAGCACCGCTTTCTGCATTCTTGCATTGAGACAGAAGCTGACCATCGTGAGGTCCAAGCCACCTCAAATGTTGTCAAAGGCTGATTGGGATTAACACGTTCGCAGAGACGAACAGGGATAATTTCGGTCGAATCTCGACCCCACATATCAGTCACCTCGTGATCCAGGTCTAGATATTTTCGGTTCTTCTCTGTTTCGGCGTTCATGAGGTTCTCGTCAAATGGAATCATTACATCGACCAAAAATACCCTTGACCGTGCTCAGTCCACTCAACGACCCCCGAAGTGGTCACTGAAACGGAGCCAGTTCTCTGAGACATTGGCGTCTACAAAACGCTTGTTAAGAGCCTTGTAGAATTGCCCATGGAGCTCATTCTCTTTTCATATGATCTCTGGGTCGAAGACACTTCGTACTGCTGGGTCCTGCCACTGCTCGTTAGCTAAGGATAGTGGGATGAGTCCTTTGTCACTATGAATACGTTATCCGATCCCATCAAAAAATACTTACGAAGGTTGCATACCTCACGATTATGCATAGTGAGGACGCTTAAAAAGTCCCTCCCACCATTCCACCTTGGTAAGTACAGCCTCATCACTGACGACCTCGGATGATGCATTCTATATGATGTTATAATGGTGCGGACTTTTCTGTCCAAGTCATTCAGCTCGATTTGACTCCAACTGCGTATGCCAAATGTAAGAAATTATTATTTTTCGTGAATTTAATTAATTTTATCGTGTGGCTGGGATATCAATACATAAAAAATATAGAATATATATATGGATAACCAAATTAAAATTAAATATACTATTATATAATCCATATATATTGTATTTAAATGTATGAGTTATAATAATTCTATTATTATAAATCTTTATAATTTATATAAATTATTATTATGGGGAATGAAAACAATTTTACTCATCTGGCTGGGACATCTAAATGTATAAATAAGATTATTATTATTTTATTTTTTTATTCGAATTATGTTCCTTATATACTAGGAAATATTTCCACGTGGAAAATGTTACATAATAAAACCACGCAAGAGAATTAAAAATGATATATATGGCTATGGTAGATGTAACCGAAATGTGAATGAAGATTTATTGAAGCGTATCAAATTTTGTCAGGAACGTTTCATGAAATGGACTCGTGATTTTTTGTTTCCTTTTTTGATTTGATTAAGTTTTAAATAAAGTTGTTACTTTGAATAATTTTATAACAATATCAAGTCAGAGAGCGTTATAAAAATATTAGATCGTTAGTGTTATTTTAGAATTGTTCTCATGGGATACCAAATCAAAAGCTTACGGGAAGAGAAGAAAGCATACAAACACCAAGATTTTTCTATAAACCTAATACGACACAGTTTAATTAAGAGTCAAAATTGGAATTTTTGTAGACTATCTAGCTATCTAGCTAATGCCAAATAAGCAGTGTGTGTTACCGAAAAAAAATAACGATATAGCGAACCGTATATAGATGATAGTTTTGCAAAATTTAGGATACTATCGTATTATTCGTTATATTATGATTAAACTGACGAGTAATACTTCCGGGTCATCTACAAAAACCTGGATATCTAACAAAAAATTAAGAATAGCTCATAAAAATAGAATGTGTGTGGAAGAGAATTTATAATGCACTAAATTAAATTCTGTTTTTTAATAATTCTCGTCTACTATTCTTTACTTCTGAAAAAAAAAATATTAATTTTTGTCATTAATTGACAAATAAGATGTTTAGTTTTCATTTTAGTTCTGCCAACATAAGTATAAAACTATGATCGAATTATAAAATTTTCCTATATATTTTTATAAAACATGTCTCTCGCACCAGAAGAATGCACCCAAGTTATCACAATGGTAGACCTAGGAAGAAGTCAACACAGTTATGTAAAAACAATCGGCGTGTCATTTTCCGCAGTGCAACGACTCCTGCAGCGTTACGAAGAAACTGGATCCGTCTTAAGATGGCCAACAAATGGTAGAACATTTTTGAATATCAGTTATTTTACGATAAATAGACATAATAATTGATGAAAAGAGTTGATACTGTACCTTGAGAAAGGCACTATTTGACAATAAAGTGGTGCAGGGTCGGGAACCTCCTCGTTGGGTCGCTGCTATCATTGCCTTGGAACCAGTTCTGGGGAAATAGAAACGGCGGCCCGGTGCACTCTGGACGATGTGTTCCCTTTCTCTTCGTGAAAGGGGGGAGAAGGGGTAGGGTGCTCATCTGTCGTGAACCAATAACTACTGTCGTGCCCGAGGAGGGCCCGTGAAATGCCGGACCTGCGTGGTCCGCAGCAGAGTGCCCTTTTGAGTGCCACGCAGTAGGGATTGCCTAGCTCCCGGTATGGCTCTGATCAGCAGAGCTGATTGGTGAGCTGGTGCAGCCCGTTGGCACCGGCTTGTCAGCGTAAGATCACTGCTCCCTTGTGATGGTTCTGATGGACAGCGGTCCTTGGACGTGGTTTGGCGAGAATATCCTGCGGCGCAGCGGTTCCCTTGGGTGCGTTAACTCATGGTCAGGGGTTGTTCTTTGAGACAACGTCGGGCAACCTGTCCCGGATGCTGTGTGTCGTTATCATGTCTAGTGGCGTGGCGCCATGACAGGGCGCTTGCCTGAATTGGCCGACCCAAGGATCAGTCACTAAAGAAATGACAGCGAAGTCGTTAAAACCTGTGGATACCGGCGGACTTCTACAGTGTATACTCCCAGGCTGGTACAACGGGAACTGCCGGCTGAATTTCCTTTCTCCCAAACTCGTGGGATCTAATATGGATACAAATAAAGCAAAACGTAAAAGACGATCTAAGGCAAAACATATGGAACGGAAATAAGCATTACTACAAGGCCGCAGTTAAAGAGGAAAGCCGGACCTCGGGCGGAGATCGCCGGGACCTGCGAAGATCGCTCTCGAGGAGCGGCTCAACGGTGGCTATGGGGAGGCCACTGCGGTTATCTCAATCGGATAGCAGTAGTTGCGTTGGAGGTAGTCGAGGACGAGATCGAGCGCTCGAGGTCTCGCTTGCCCTACGGCAAATTCCAATGAACGCCCAGCGCGAGCACGAGCTCTGGTGGCGGAGTTCGTGGAGAGAAGCAGGGTGTTGTGAACCTGGGCTCAGGTAATGATCCCCTAGGTTCCAGAAAAAGCGGCACCTGGTGAGCACTCTGCTGACCTCGCTGGCACGATCAACGCAGTGCTGGAGGTGATTTCTGGCGTCGCTAATAATTCCGCTAAAATGAAGTGCCAGCACATCTCCTAGGTCCGTAAGGCAGTGGCAACTATAGCCGACGCGATGCGAGTGCTCCGTGCTGGTACCAAATCGCAGGAGGTTACCCACTTGCAGGCTGAGCTGGCCTTGAAGCGGCAGGCGGCGGCCCCTCCGCCGATGAGTCGGGAGGAGATATTTTTTATAGTCGACTCCCGGCTGGCGAATTTCGAGGACCGCCTGCTGCCCGAGCCAAGGCTTCGTCTTTCGCTGGCGGTGGACAAAAGAGCTGCCACCCGCACCGCAGGAGCTGCCAGCGCCTGAGCCGAGGCAGTGCGCGTCACCGCCACCCCAAACGAGGAATTGACAATGTCCACCCCGACCACTGTCCTCGCTGTGAAAAACGCAGCAGCAGTGACAAGAAAGGGCAAAAAAGACCTGGTGGCCCACGAAGCTGACGCTGCCCGCATAACACGGCCTTTGCCGGGCACAGATCGGTCCGCCCTCCCACTGCTGTCAACCACCAGTATTGCTCGGCCTCCCTATCTACTGCCGCCGCCGCTCCCCACCTCCCAACCCAGTGAGGAGGGCTGGAGCGTGGTCGCGAGAGAGCCAAGGGAAAACAGCCAATGGCTGCGGCGCCCTTCAGCAAAAAAAAGAGAAAGAGAGTGCCCCCGACGGTGACTGCGTGTCATAAACTGTCCATCCTGAACCCGAGGCTGGCCAAGGAGGTGGCCATCGTGAGAGGTGGGTCGCCTACAACACGATGAGCTGCCTGGATTTGGATGAGAGGTGCGAGTGACTTACTGGAGCTCTGACGCGCGTCTGCGACGCGGCGATTCTGCACGCAGGTCTGGCCCTCCGCCACCTATTTTTTTTCGCTTCGCACCCGTCAAGGGACGGAAGGGGTATGTGGGACTGCCGGGTAGGAAGAACTCCCGGTATACCCACTAAACAACCCAGCGACACTCCCGCATCGTCTTTGTTCGCGGGGTTCTGGGAATCGGCATAGCCCTTGCTTCCACTTTCTCATCGGCATTTGCCCGCCTTTACAGCGGCGGACCCTTCGCGCGCGCGGGATGAGGGTTCGAGGATGACTGTGAGTGCTCGGTCATCTTCGTTCCGCTGTGTTATAAGCGGTGCAATGTGGATGACGGCGCCCCCGCGTCCGTCGCCCGCAGCTTATCATCGATGGAGAGAGGGTGATCGACCACCTGCCTTCTCCTGTCTGTCCTTTAGCGGAGAAGCAGCGCGAGAGGATCGTCTCCCCGCTCCGCCTCCTCTTTCTGTGATTACGTCTTCATAGTAGGAGGCGACCGCTACCCACGCCTCTCGCTCCCCAGCATGGCATTAATCACGGTAGCTAGCGAGAGGACCGGCCCGATCGGCTCAACAAGAGTGCGGCGCCGCTTGGCCCACTACGGACACATCTCGATGGTGTGCTGTGCCGTGTTCTTCGTCGCATCACAGTCATGGCAGTACGGACTTTCCCCCCTCTCGATCCGGTGAAGATATGATCCGAAAGAGCCGTGCCCGGAAAGCACCTGCGAGGAGTTTGTCGGCCAGGGAGGAATGTTGAAAGTCGTGTCGCTGGACACCATGAACGCCTTTAACACGATCCCTTGGATGACAATACCGGAGGCGCTGAGGTACCAACGCGTCCCGGGGTACTTCAGGTGCATCCATGCGGACTACTTTGTAGACCGGGCCATCAACTATCCGACCAGGGATTAGTGGGCTGCAGGGACATGACGTGCGGTGTTCCACAGGGGTTGGTCTTCGGACGGCTCCTTGCGAATATCGGATATGATTGGGTCCTGTGCGGTGCCAACTTTCAGGGAGTCGGCGTGCTTTGCTACGCCGACGTTCCGGGAAATGGGCGTGCTCGCAACTGCGGCCACAGTCCACGTAGTGAGCCGCATCAGGACCTAGAAGCGGCCTTTGAGAAGTCTGAGGTCATGTTCTTCTATGGGCCTTGGACTAAGCCGGCCCCGAGTATTCCTTTATGGTGGGCGGCACCTCCAACACTGTCGACGGGACCATGAAATATCTCGGTTTCGTCCTCGACTCAATTTCACTTGTTTCAATAAATCACGCTTATGACTCTACTTACGATTGTAATATTTAGATCATATGATAAATAAATTTTAATTCTTGCTTACTTGGCGACGAAAATAAAAATTCATGAGTCATGAATGAAATATTTACTTAAAAATCATATAATTTTGGGCCTTTACTACAGTTTAAATTCAGTGTAAAGTCATCAAAGTTTATTGTGTTTAAGTTAAATAATTGTTACTTACAGTTTTAGTGTATTGTATGTAACCTCAAAGCATAAAGTTGTTCACTGCCTGCCAGCCCATAATCTACATATAGCACTATATTTGGTATTCACTTTATCACTTGTACCAATATGTCAAACTTCTCAGATGTTATTAACACTCACCATAGATTTGAGGAAATTATATCTAAGAAACTTGATGACCTTCAAACACAGATATCAAACGTTGGGTCATCCAAAGACACAGTGGCAAAAGTTGCAGAGGAGCTTAGGAACTTCAGGGAGCTCATATTTACTATTCTCAGCCTTCTACGCCAACAGATAAGGGATGTTGCAAAACAGGTTGATAGTATTGACATGAGGAGCCGGAGGAAAGCCCTTATCATTTCTGGCATTCCAGAGAAAGACAAGGAGGACTGCACACAACTTGCCCTGGAGTTGTTTCATAAAAAACTAGGTCTCAATGATATCACAAAATCTTCTTTGAAAGTTTGCCATAGACTTGGAACGCCCAGTAATGAACATCAACGGCCAATCTTGATTAGATTTTCAAGCATGGACATAAAATTTTCTGTTTGGAAAGCAAAGTCCAAGTTTAAAGGTTCATCAATTACACTCAGAGAATTCTTAACGAGACCCAGGCAAGCCATTTTCCATAAGTCACGACTCCACTTTGGTATGCATCATGTTTGGACGCAGAATGGTGTAATCTGTATTAAGACACCAAGTGGCATCACTCATAAAGTCACCACAGAGGAGGAGCTGGTGCCTCTCATCGCGAAGTTTCCAAAAGCAGTGGGGAAGAATCCGGTAGAAAGTAGAACCTAAAAAAAATACATTTTTTTATTAATTCTTATTACATTATTTAAGTTAATAGCAATTGTTTGTCCTTTTAGAGTAATTAGTTATATATAACATTATTTATGCGATCAGTTTTCTTTTTTACATTACATTCATAGTTATTTGCCTGCAACTAACCTTTTTCTAAACATATTTTT
>JAOCPS010078612.1:0-16041 GCA_025505425.1 Graphium colonna | reverse complement strand
GAACTATAGTTACCATATGGGCGTCCTCACGTGCCCTTATTGTGCGCGAGGTTTCGTTGCAAAATCGGCTATATGAGCCATGTACGACGTATGAGCTTCGAACCAACTAGGAATTAAAGAGGTCGCCATGGCCAAACTCGGCCGGATACTTCTCAATCGAATACATAAATAAACTAAAAATATATTCTCGTATGCGCTAAGATGTATCTTTGTGTCTGTATCGTTTTATGAAATAGCTGACCCAGTACATTCTTGTAAATTTTATCAAGAAAAATTACTAACTCATTTCTATTTAATATTTAGATAGGTTTAAGGAGGTTATTTGTGTGTGTTTAATACTATGCCATCGAAGAAAAACAAAGCAAAAGTCGGTTCACTTGATATTATGTGATGCCTACAGATTTGTACAATGTTAAAAGCAATGCAGTTCTACAAACAAGGGTACTGTGTATAAGGTTTGGACTAAAACTAGTTTTATTTTGAACTGGTTATAGAAAACAGTGCAGTACTTGCTTGGTAAATATTTACATAAAGAGTTTTATATTAATTATAGAAACATTCATATGTAATTAACATAAAATATCTCTACAGATCTATTAATTTGTAGCTGCCACCTTTTAGGTATATTTATTTAGTTTTACACAAAACCCTTAATGTTTTACAAAAATAAAAGAAAGTTAGCCTAAGTTATTCTTATAGCATAAGTTATCTGCCATTCGGGCCAAAAAACGTCTAGCCTTTTCGAAGAATAGAATACAACAGATTTCTACAAGTGGTTCTAGATATTTCTGTTTAAACAAATAAAAAAGAAAGAAAACAAAATTCTCTACATTTACTATAAATTATTGTATTACTATAGATTAGAGAAGCTTAAACATTGCCGCATAATATGTAGGGAAATACAAACTAAAAACGACTGTCAACGCAAAAGTTCAAGAGAAAATGATTTACTATTTATAATAGCATTAATGCAGTCACAAAACTTTTCTTTGGCCGGGAAAACAGCGTTCAGCCGTGGCTATGAACTTGACACTCACGTCTAACTTAGACTGTTGATAAAGTTCTCAACAAATATGGCAGCAGAACATTAATACCCGTCGCAAAGATGCTTATCGGAAATTATGAGGGGCGGCAGTATTTTTAGATAAATTATTACATCGAGAATACTAACTTATATATTTACTCTGAAAATTATATTTATTTTATTTTGTAGAAAAGGACAGTCCAGCGTTTTAAAAGTACTATATTTTCATTAAATTGATTGGTTTTTGCAACTCCATGTAGATTTAGATGTAAAAATGTACGCTTATTCTAATCAGCCTTTGAAATTTTAATAATACTTATTTTCTATATATTATAACATTTTATAATATCTAAGAATTATATTATTCTATAATATTCTGCTATATTTTTTTATACGACAACTTAACCGCCACAAGCCGCGCGGAATCCAATTCATATAAGCCTTTCCATATGAAACACCACTAAACAATATTGTGACAATTACAATTAAGTAAGGGTAGGTCCGTAGCCGATGGAATGTTTATGTACACATTTTACGTATGCACATTTACCTAATAAATTAACAAGATATTAGTGCCTTAACCTAAATATCATTCAATTTAGATAACGATTAAGCCCTCTAAATAATTAATTTCATTTATTGCTAATGAAGACCAAATTTAAAATAAAATTTAGGAAATAAATATTATTATTTCTTAGAGTTTATTGTGTAAAAAAAGTAAAGTAAGAGCCGATTTTTAAATGTCCCACTGCTGGGCAAAGCCCTCCTCTAAACAGAGGGCATAGGGCATAAGTGCACCACGCGGCCCAAGTGCGGATTGGCAGAATTCACATATCTCAGAAAAATTATTTCTTAGATATGCAGTTTTCCTTCACCACATAGCATGAAGTACTCCAGCACTTAAGTTTGTAATTAGAAAATTGACAATTTCATTGGTGCCGGTACCGGGGATCGAACTCAGTTTCTCTTCGAGTAAACAGAATTGAAGGCGAGCGCCCGGACACTGAGTTACCACGGTTTATTGTGTACCTCTAGTTGTCTTTGATATTAATGCTGTAAAAAAAAAATGCATATTGTAGACTTGATATTTCTTTTTAATTTTTAAATGTATGTTTTTATTATTTACAGCGACACTAGCAAAGGAGAATGACGGTACGCCAAGACTAGATGTCCTCGCAAGGTCTTCAGTGTACAATGCTGGAGAGAAGAAAGCTATTTATTGCAAGGGTGAAAATCTTGATCAGGTTTGTGCCAAATATTTTAAAAATCTAAAGTATGAAATATGTAAATAAAACGAAGGTACGGGATAGTGAAATTTATTTTAAACGAAAAAAAATATTTTTTATATAACGTATCTAGTCTTATACAATAAAAATGAGCCGTTGTTTTTTTATCAGTTGTATCAAATTTCATATAAGCAATACTAAGATTATATTTATTTAAAACAAGATATCACTGAAGTCTTAATTGTTAAAGTGACAACATATCTTCAATTAATAACTTTACATAGTTTCTCTAATAAATACAGAATTCGTGAAACATGGACTCACACGATCATGAGTATTCGAACTAAATTATAGCGGGTGATTCCCCTAGGGATTTCCTTGTAATATTATTGTGTAGCATCGTAAAGTTACAATCCAGAGACATAAATAATGTTTTTATGATAGCATACAAGAAATTTTATTAAATGCTACAACGACCTACGTTGAATCTATCTATCTAATGATCTTATTTGGATATATTTTTTTTTAGAATTTAGAATGGCTTTCACCTTCGGGCGTGCCGGTAAAGGGTAGATCTTCTTCAAATACCAGAGTATATGTTGAAAGGCAGAAGAATGACTCCCTTTTACCCTTGATTATACATAGTTTAAAAATAGAAGACAGCGGTAACTGGACATGTAAAGCAGGAGAACTCAACGAAACCATAGAGATTTTAGTTGGAGGTAAGTTTTTTTGTAGAAGTCCTTTTTATAACTTATTTCAATTAGAAAACCGTAACATGAAATTTGAAGACAACAGTGTACTAAATATCTCGATAGTAATAATATTAATATCATTGATTTGTCAACATTCAAATTTGCTTTATATAATATATAATGTAAATAATATATATCGAATATACATGAAAACAAGCATAGGCAATACATATAAAATGTTTTAACAAAAATATCTTCCATATTTAGTAAGAAATAAAATAATAATTATTTTACAGAAAAAGTGAATATTTCCAATCGCTATGAAAGTTTCGAAGGGGAAGAAGGAAAGTCAGCAAGGCTGAACTGTGAAGCTAAGGGGAAGCCACAACCGGTTGTTCAGTGGTACAAGGATATAGAAGTTTTATCCGGTAATAATCCAAATTTAATTAATTATTTTCAGTATCACAAATTTCATGAAAATAACCTACATTATTGTTTATTTTTACTAAGATAAATCGAAGAAATATATTGTGAGGAAGAAAGGTGATAATTATCAGTTGGAAATCAAGGATTTAAATCATCAAGATACTGGAGAATACGTTTGCAAGGTCACGCAAAACGCTTTGCGTTATTATACAGACAAACGCGTACAACTTACTGTGCAGCGTAAGTAAGGGAATAATAAAATATCTTTAGTACATATTAATACTACATTTTAAATTATTACTTCTATTTCCAGATAAGCCTATACTGTTTAATAGTGACACGGAAGAGATTTACTCGTCCACATATAGAACTGAAGAGATATACGCCATTTTAAATGAAACGTAAGTTGAAACCAAACTTGTGATATGAAGGTAAATTCTGAAGTTTTAGAAGTAAAACTTAAGGTAAATTAGTGAATTTATATGAGAAATTACAGGTCATTTGATATTTCAGCATCGTTGAAATATAAATATTTGCTAATTTGACAGTTAATATGTAGTTGAAATCTGACATGAATTATATAGCTTTTGAAAGTAAAACTATAAATTCATTTCCGTCGGCATTCCACACGGAATTTTAATATATCTTTTTCTTGCAGTTTATGTATAGAATTACCGTTTTAATAGATTTGCCTTATATACTTAACTATTCATTGATTTTCAATTACAGTAAGAATGTTTCCTGCAGTGCAATTGCTCATCCTGTACCAACATTCAGTTGGTCCAGGCGACATGACAATGAATTCGATGAACCTATCGAAGATGAGGAGAAGGTCAGATATAAATCTATATAAATTTACACCGAATGAATAGGAACTAGCTTATCACTTCTTTTCTATCGATTTTTCTTCCCTATAGGTAGTGACGTCTCCAAGTGGCAACGTTTCAGTTCTTGTGCTTAGAATGTACAACGAAAGCTTTTACGGGGAATACAAGTGTACGGCAAAAAATCCTAAAGGACAAGCGTCTGTTGTGTTCCATGTTACAGAGGGTAATAAACCGAATCCTCCTGACGAAGTAAGTTTGAATATTGTAGTATTTATTTCAAAACATTCTTTTATTCTAAATGTAAATATACACATTATGTCATTTGATCATATATATATTTTGATTGTGTTTTTTCAGATAAGCGTGTACACTTCTAACGTTAGCACAATAACGTTTAATGTTACATGCTATAGTTGTAACATGGACTTTGAGGAAGATAAGGCTCCGGATCCCGCTAACCTTGTTGTTATTGGTAAAAACATTTTTTTTTAAATATAAGAGCAGATTAATATAAAAATTGAGAAATGTTATTTAATATACGATATCAATTTATAATTATCGATCTGGTTGAATATAAGCTTATATTTATATAAATGATACCGAAACACTGGATCTTTATAAAACTTTAAATACACACATATTTTGTTAAACATAAAATGGTAGATTTGTCCCAATTTATTATTTAAATATTTTTTTTTATATTTTACAATTTGCTGACATAATTCATTAGAAATGTAAAATGTAGAAAGAAAGAGCCTTTCAGAAATAATAAAATTTATAAATTAATGTTTATTTTCAGGTTACTCATTCGAATTGGTGACAGTGCGAGCGGGTTATCCCCCGGAATGGGACGACGCGGCTTTGTTCGACGTCGACATCCAATCAGCCAACGGTAAACTATTCCAACGACTGTTCATTGCTTGCTTTCCACCACAATGTATTGACTTTGTTTTTCCCAACAGATACATTGTTCACGGTTGGACAGCTTCCAAATAGCACGACCTTCCACGCTCGTGTCCGCACGCGTAATGCAGCTGGTCACTCCGAGTGGGTGGACATCATCTCCTCTGATATTAAAACTACCGACAACGCGATCAAGTTCATCGCATCCCTGACCCTACTACTTGCCTGTTTAATAGCTATCTTATATAACTAATGCCCACAGAGCCCTGATTTTAAGATTTATTTAAATTATTTTTCTATATATTTTTCTTGCACCTAAATAAAAAGGCATCATACGATTTCATTTTAAATGGCAGTTTTGTAGCTTATATTAAAATAAAGCTTTTATAAATGGGAGTTTAAAAAGAAAACGATTTCTTATCTAGTCGTTGTTAACAATGTTACTTCTATCATACTTGCTTATTTCGATTTTAGTTTATTTTTAGTCTGTATCCCTATTAGAACATACCAACGATGTTTAATATATATCTACAACATTCCACGCTAATTGTAAATAACTTGCAATTTATGTTAGTGAAAATAATTGTCTATTATGTGTAGAAATTAAATACGTGTTCAATATATATAAATGGCCTAATCGTTAATGTTAGTTTATATTTGTCGACATTATGATTTAATGCGAAAATACCAAATAAAAAATCAACAAAAGATAATGTTACTACTGGTATGTGTATTAAGTTGAAATATATGTTTTAAATGGCTAAATATGAAGGACTAAATACCTGTTGCGTCCATTTTTGCTTCTAATAGATTATAAGCGACGCCACACGATGAACAAATCCCCCAGAGCATTACATTAAATATGCTTTTTGTGTAAAATACAGGTCATTTATTCATACTTGTCATATTTATTCAAAGAGTTATCTTTGATATTCTTTTTTGTAATTATAGTATGCTTTGACACGTATATTTCAAAGTCAATTCTAAAAATGTATGGTATTTGATTCCTGGCAATTATTAAATATCTTTATGTAAAAATTACACAGGCCGACATTTAGATGCTTAGCGAATTCCATTTGTGAAGAGATATTTTATACAATGATTTACTAGATTTCCATTTGTTTAATAAGTTACATGTAAGTGTTTTATTAGGTGAGTTAGGTTAGTTTTAAGTTATTTTATTCTTTACATTATAATTTAAGGAAACATGAAGATAATTACACATATATAAAATATATAGTAGGTCTTATATTAAAAAAAACTATGACAATATTAGTACTTCAGAATTAGAACGAAGATTCCTTTAAAAACACTTTTCTACGTTATCAAGTCAAACTCATATACGCTAGTTCGTCGTTCAAGAATATAAGTTGGCTTATATTTAAATAAAATTAAAAGTTAGAGATCCTTTTCGTGTGTTTTGGACTAAACCAGTGGTTCCTAAACCTTTATGGTGCATACCTTCCACTTTTTAGAAAAAAAAATCCCCCTAAAATTTAATAACCGTCATACTCGTATAACAATACCATCTGAAAGAGCACTAGAGCCCAATCTAGATCAATGTATTGAATGAACGTGAAATTTCAGCGCCCCTCTTCAGCGACCCCAGGGGACGCTGGCGTCCACTATGGGAACCACTGGACTAAACCAATCGGTAGTTTACCTATATACCTATATGTAGATATCAAATGTATACAGGAAGACTGAATTTGTTGTAGATACTCTTTCAATTGCATTTTATATAGTTTAAAAAAAATGTTACAAGTTTTCTCGCAATATATAATTTCTACATTTACATACGATGTTCGATCATATGCTTTTAAAGCGATGCGTGAAAACAAAATTCTTAAATGTTTGTAGTCATAAGAAAGTCTTTATGACATAAAAAAGATGGTTTGGAAAATTATATGTGCTTAAAGATTATAACTGTAAATTTGAATTATATTTCATTTGTTTCATTGATATATTTATCTTCGTTAAATTGACTTTATGTCACGGTCATAGTTTTATACATATGAACATTGAAATTCTACTTCAGATATACACTGATTGTTAAGAGTGTTAAATAACACATATTCTGCCTCCAATTAAATGGTTTACATATTGAACGTGTTTTATTTTCAACCGACTTCAAAAAGAAGGTTATATGATCTGATATATGTATGATTTTTTGTACTTTTATCGAATTTTTCACTAATCATGGACCGATTTTTGAAGTTTTTTTATTTGATATAAATAGGCCCAAAAGGTTCTATTATAAATCAAAATAACCATAAAATACGTATGATGTCGATTTTTCAATTTTCTATTAAAATAATTCTATTTATTTTGAGTGGACGTGTAAATTTTTCAAGGTGGTAGAGCTTATCATCCTTTCACAGCCTTTGCTGCACTTCTAAGGCTCCGCTCACCTGGGACAGTACCACCGCCCTTTGTAAAATCGGCATAAAATAAAATATGCATGACTTCTGGGGATGCCGGATGGCCATGTCTATCCTTTTGTTTTCCCCACTCATATCTCCTCCAAATCCTTAATACCGACTTCATCCTATCCAATTACCCAGTTTCACAACGCACATGTTACTCTCCGAGTATTTCGTGTGTCTATAGGTGACAGGATCACTTACCATTAGGTGAACGGTCTGCTCGTTTGTATTCCTTTCCATAAAAATAAGTAAACATTATTATTTGAAGAGATGTGTGTAATTTAAAAATATTTTCATCTAAACTTTAACTATTTCAACAATGTTGCAGAATTTTTAATACTGTATAAATCTTTAGAAAATCCACTAAAACAATTTTATGATACCGCATCGCCGGGAACGCTGGGAAGGAAAAGAGACTATACTTATTCAGAACGTCACCCTTCAAAGCGCTTTGTGTGCGAGCTTCAATACGAAATGCAAATGTACCTCTCAGTCGTTAAATTCGGCTGGAAACTTTCTAGGCACCAGGTTGCATATGAATCAACATAATGCATCTTCATACTATATCTAATTATTAATCTGCAGAAATAACAATCTAGGTTTTAATAATTATCTACACTCATATAATAAATTTAAATTTTTGTACGTTAGGGATGTTTCGTATTCCATCGCGCTAAAACGCATAAATTGATTTTGAATGAAAATGAGCAGAATAGAAACTATGTGCATAGTTTCACAGGTGGATTAAGATGGATTTTGGTATAATCCAAACAAAAATTACGTGATACAAATATACCTCTCAATCTTTTAATTCGAAAATTAACTGGGGACCAGTTTGCATATGAATGAACAATATTCATCTAAATACTATGTTTAATCATTATTCCAAAGAAGTAATATTTATGTATATACAACCATATATTAATATTTTTATACATTAAAATTTACAAATTGGAGATAACTCTTAAATAGTAAGGTGAACGACCTCTATCTATTCATCGAGCAGATAATGACGCCATCTTTAAAATACATAGAAATAGCACTCACTTTCATTAACAGTGATATATCGAAAAGGATAAATCAGAACTTAATCCGTTACTATTTTAGTAACTTTTGTTTTTTTACTCTTTTTCATTATGATAAACATATTATTAAGAGTAACTGGTAAATGGCCAAATTATTATTATAAATACAACACTGCTTTTTTACGACGTACGCACAAAGCATAAAATATTGAGTCACGTTATTGTGACAATCAGGTGTGTCGATATTATTAGACTATTTCGGAACATTTTACGGAAATTTAAAATAATTCATAGACGTGGCGCAATAAATCACTGATGTTTAAATAAAGTATTACGCATGTGATATAAAATGTTTAATTCATTGTTTTACGTGATCATTAAAGGATAACGTCAAATACAAGAAATAACCTCGGACATGGAAATGGACTAAATTGAATTCAGTCGCGTAGTCTAACTATATTATGGCTTAGTCTCTGCCCACTCCAACGTTCTGTGACAGGCTAAACGCTTTAACAATTTCAAACGATATTCAACAGAGTTATCATGGAAACGTGCTCATGCATGCATCATTTGGAATATTTGAAAATTCATTTGCTAATAGCCGAGTACTCTCTTATAAATCCCTTTATTTCTGACCATGTTGTATATGAGCGGATTTTTGTCAATAATTCTGGTATTCATCCACTTGTGTTTTTGGATTTTATGATTGCATAATAGAAATAATTATCAATTACGACAGATAATAAATTATATATTTAAATACTCAATCTAGAACCATATTATTGACATTGTTATTTACTTAGTGATTTCCTTGTTATTGCTTCATTGATATTTACTTAGAAATTTTGACAATGTGATATCATCTACCTCCGTAGCCTAATGGAATAGACATTTCCTTTATGGATCAGAGGTCATGGGTTTGAATCCTGCGGGGTACAACGACTTTGTGTTGTTGTTTCTTGCTTGGATTAGGGATTGGATTAGGGCGGGCTGATCACCTGAAGTTTGATTTCCTGAAAAGAAAGATGTTCCATGCGTCGGATGAGCATGTAAAAGTTGGTCCCGGTTTTCAAGAACATCATTGACAGCCGTTAGGGAATGTCAGTGACTTTAAATATCCTGACAACTAGTCCATTCTTGGAATAAAGTTTATCCCTTTTAGTTGGGGAGGTCAGATGCGAGTCGATCGAAGCCGATCCCAAGTAATTTGGGAATAAGGCTAGGAAGAAAAAGATGAAATTTGATATAAAAATTTGTCATGTTTTATGAATATTGGTCGCCATGGACATCTGTTACAACAAAAATATTGCAGGCGAGCTGCCAACTCCCCAAAATGAAGGATTTTCATTCGTCTTACGCACCTTAAGGCCGGTATGTTAAAATTTTAATTTAATCTGGTTTAATTGCGAGTCTGCGGTACTTCTAGAAATAATCCAAAAATGACAACATCAAAAATGTCTTGTGGCTCTACTAAAATAAATATTTTTCAATCACATTACCTTACAGTTATTAAAACTGCTTAGTGCATATATGTAACTAGCTGTTGCTTCTAAAATCTGCGCTAAACATGTTACATGCGTAATACTTTATTTTATTTTTTTGGTTTTATTCAAAATATATTCTACTCGATAAAACAATACATAAACTTCCAAACACCTAACTCTGTTTTTGAGTAACAAACATCCAAACTTTTATTTTGTTACAATTTACAAGTGACATCCTTTAGAAAGGGAAATAAAAAAAATGCTTTGTTATTAAATTTATGTTATAAGGAAAAATTACACATTAAAATGAAAATAGAACTAAAATTACAATTCAGAATCTTAACTAATTTTAAAAATGCGAGAGTGATATTGTTTATTTATTTATAATTTATTTCTTACTTCGACGTCGAATTTTTCCACCGATCATTAAAAACCAATGAATTATCTTGAGTACAGGAACATGGAATGGGTGAAAAGCTTCTCTGTATTACTTCAGCGGTAGAATATCGCTCGATCTGGATTATAAAAATATAATGATGGAAAAGGGTAACTGAAACAACTGAAGAAAAACTTTATTTCGAAGGAAAATATAATATTTATAAAGAGAAATAATTAACAAACTCTATCAACTTAACGCAAACAAAACCTCAGGTGTAAGCTCCTATTAAAGGCGTATAATTTATATAACCATTTAGTTCTCTTTCCTCCTAGGTGTTTATTAAAAAAATAAAATGGGAAAAAAGTAGCTTATTCGTCTTTAAATTTACGATTAATGCCAATTAACTGCCTAAATACTAAACATTAGTTTTTAACGA
This sequence comes from Graphium colonna, assembly GCA_025505425.1. Taxonomy (NCBI): domain Eukaryota; kingdom Metazoa; phylum Arthropoda; class Insecta; order Lepidoptera; family Papilionidae; genus Graphium; species Graphium colonna. The sequence continues at coordinate 5,190 of JAOCPS010078612.1, read as the reverse complement.
ATAAAATATATTGAATGATACATGACCGAAAGTTATGTAAGATAAGAAATAATTGTTTAAATTTAGAACAGGGAAAACTAAAGTAATGAGTACAGTGTATAAATATTCAATTTGTTTCAATAAAAGAATAATTGTAAACAGACATTTTACTGTTATCTTTTTTCCACTCCCTCTATCTTAATCCTAATTATCTTTCTTCAATAACCGAAATGAATTCAATCGGCCTTGATTTTGTACTCTTAATTAAACATTTACACCTTTAGGATCAGAATTTTTATTTTTTTAACATCACTATTACAGTACCCCTTTTTCAACCAAATTGGCAAGTTGTTTACCTAAAAGTTAATTATTATCGCTATAAATGGACTTGTGCACCAAATGAGCTGCAATAGAATTACCAGCCTTTTAAAAAAATTGCAAATTCTTAAGTCATATCGTATACCACAGGAGACTATGGATTCAATAGTGTCGATTCCTACAATTCGCATGGGAGCTGTGAGAAACAGGGAAGTATATTTGAAGTAAATATTGTATTACGGGATAATAAAAATTGTCGGTTTATACTTCTTTTTACACAATTTGTAATCCCACCGATGTTCAATGTCACTTCTCCCAATACAGTCAATATACTATATACGTTATCAGCATGAATGTTTGTTTTTCCTGAGTTTACACGTTTAGAATTGCATATTCTTGATTAAAAAGTGAATCGGCGAGTTTAAGCTAAGTGTGCGTGTATAATTTATGAAAGTCCGTGAACAATTTTAGTTCACAAATTTTTGATACGTGTATTTATTACTTGTTGTGACATTCAAAACAGCTATAAATACTGGAATCATGTCAAGCAGCAGTCTCTTGGAGCGATGAAGCCATTAGTTAGCAGAAATGTGACTGATGGCGTCAACGGTCAGGCATATCTTTGACTATGCTATTTGGTCTTTTCTCAGCCTTTTATCTCCTGAGATGTTGTGACATCTCAGCAGATAAAAGGCAAAGGTCCTGGCGGGTATTCAGCGATGGTCTCCCATAACCCTTCATGTATGAGATACATACGTATTTTGATTTTCCATGACGAATAAGATTGGAACGGAAGCTATACAGGTACTAATTTTATGATTTTGACTCCAATATAGAGAAGTACATAAATGCTGTTATGTCAACTGTCCAAGATTTAGCCGATATATGCAAAGTTATAGAAGATGCTTCAATAGATGCTTCTTAGAAGCTTAAGTTCTCAGTACGCACTTCTAGTAATGGCTTTGGAAAACTCCAATATAATATATACTAATCACCGTAGACCTGATTAAGACGAAGTTGTTGAATGAACTTAATAAGCCTACCTTCGATAACCCAGACACTGCTCTTCGAACCCGAATGAACCAGATCAAACCTTAGTAGTAGTTTGCTACGATTGCATAGAACCAGGACATAAGCGACCAGATTGTCCCCATAAGAACGATAAAAAGGGGAAACCTGTTAATCACACGAATTCTCTATGCGTGCTGAATGTCAATGACGATTTTGAACATGAAAAATTCTGTGTAGACTCGGGAGCTTTGGCCCATATGACATCAAAAAATGATTGGATGAAAATGTAAGCGGTCCTTCAACTGGGACGATGACCATTGCAAATGGAGATGTCTTTCTCGGTCAACACGTTGAAGATATATCTATTTCCAGTTATGGTCAGAATACTGACTAAAAGAAGATTACGGAAGTTGTTTACGTACCGAATTTGAAATGCAATCTTATTTCAGTCAAGAAGGCGATTGATAAAGGACTTAGCGAAGTTTTTGGTAAAACTGACTGACTGACTGGTATGGTAAGAAACCAAATTTGTCTAATCTACATGTTTCTGGATGTCGCGGTTTTATTCATGTTCCCGACTGTTATCGGAAGAAATAATATACGAAAGCATCCAAACACATTTTCGTTGGATATTTAGACTATTCATGAAGCTATTATTTAAGAGATATAAGATATCCTAGAAGAATGGTAAAAAGTAGAAATGTGACTTTCTATGAAAATTATTTCATGATTTTAAAGGCAAAGATAGGAGTAAGTATAGAGTTGAGTTACTTGAACCAGCACATACATCTTCTCTTAAGTTCAGAAGTGTCAAATAGTTCAATGGCACTAGAATATCTGGTGAGTACAAACACCGTTAATGAGCATATTCAACCCCATACTTTTCATATATCAGAAGATATTGAGTCTGACGTGGAAGCCGTAGACCGTAGAGTAGAAGAACAATCTGATACTAAAGTTACGGAGGGTTCAAGTTACATATTGAGAGCCAGGATCCCTAAATCTGAAGCCAATTGCGTATGTATGCAGTCTTCCTTCCATCAAATGGATGAGCCTACAACTTACACACAGCTAAAAATGCAGAAGATATATGGCATCGAGTTATGCAAGATAAACGTCAGTCATTGCTTAAACAAAAAACCAGACCGAAAACCGACCTCGTTGCCAGACCAGATAAGAAGGTGCCTTGCAAGTAGGTGTATAAACTGAAGAGAAATGCACATGGTGACGGTCATTAAATCTAAAGTACGGTTGGTAGCCAAAGGCTATAGTGAAACATGTGGTGTTGATTACTCGGAAAAAATTTCTCCAGTCGTTTGAAATTCTTCTCTGCGCATGCTGTTCACGCTGTCTGCAGAAGAAGGTTTGAAGATGCTTCATTTAGATGAAGATACAGCGTTTTTAAACGGTGACCTGGAGAAGGAGGTGTACATGAGTTAGCCGGAAAGATTTGCTAAACTTGGGCAAGAAGGTAAAGTTTGCCTACTAAACCGTTCGCTACGCGGACTTAAGCAGGCTATGGTTCAATTACGGGTGAGCATATTGTATTACTGGCTAATCAAAATTATAGGTTTATACTTCATTTTATACAATTTGTAACCCGACTGATGTTATATGTCACTTATATCAAAAAAGTCAATATAAAATAGTAAAAAGGAGTTTTCTTTATCTAAGGTCATCTTAAGTCGACTCTTATCTAATCTAAGACGAAGCGATTTTATATATATACGGCGCGACCGTAAGCACTATACTACGATAACCCTCGATAGACAAGGGTCCAGAGGTTCATTGCGTGCGGCGAACGATTGCTAGAGCACGAGCACGTGGCCGGCGTGTGCAGTGCGGATATCGGTCGATTGTCATTGACTAAATATTAGTCAAAATGAGGGTGAAATAATATATACGTGCTACTGGCTTAGTGGCGCGAACAATATTGTTATATTATAATGGGCATAACCTTGGCCTACAGATACCAAAATTTGTTTTTGTACTAATTTTTGAGTTAGTGTCTATAAAGGATATATTATAAAAGAGGTTTCAATGTCATGAAAGAGCTGATTTTTTAATGTCGGAGTCTTTGATAATTTAATATTTATTAGAATTGCAGAACTAAATTAATATAACGTTTTGTTATTTTAAAATGCCTGCCTTATTCCTTTAAAGAGCTTATGCATTTAAATTTGAAAGAAATCATGGCGCGGATTCAAATAAATATGTTTAAGTAATATGTAACGCAATATTCTCAATATACCGTCAATACGTAAAATAAAACGTTTGAAATGGGCATAACAGACAAAAAAGAGCAGTTCAGTTGCTTCAGGACTGGACCAGTGTTAACTTTAAAGTGCGAAAATCCCGTAACATTAAAGGACATTACAAAATTTAGTCAAAAATATTTTTAAATTTTCCAAAAGCAATATTTTCAAGTTCTTTAATGCATTTTATTAATTTGTACATTTTAAAAAGATAAATTATAATAATAATTAAAAGTTAAAATTTAGTACATACAGATTAATATCAAATAACAGTGTTTGAACGTACTTCAATTCAATTTTTTTTTATTTAAACTTAAGAAATTTCGAACTGGCCAAATTTCAGATTTGAAATTTCGAAATTTCTTACGCTGCCTTGTATAATTTTTTTATTAAATCCGGCTTTATCATGTCCTTCTTTGCCTTTTAATTTCGTCAATATTTAAATTAATAGTCATCATTTACACTATACAAAATAAAACCATATTTGTCAGACAGTTGATAAGTAGCTGAGGATTTATTATTGATTAAGAATGAACGAAATAATTTTAGAGATTTCATCCGAACAGAAATGCACTAAATGAGTAGCTTCATACATTCGCGCGTTAAAAATGAAACCCGAATATTGCTATTTTAGTTTAAGTTAAACGACTGTCATGCGCTTACCTATTTCGAAGGAACACGTTTAAGTTCTTTGGTTCTTTTTTATTTTTGATTTAAATTCTATGATTATAAGTTAAGCCTTCTTTCTGTTAGATAAAAAGTAATAGCTTTTCGTTAGTCTCGCTCAAAGATAAAAATCCAACTGAAGTGACAGATATTAAACTTTTGCGTTTAATGCGAATAATAACTTTGAATATACAAGATATTACTCTTACGTCCAGCGTTGTTTTTATAGGCGATTGTTTGAATTTCTTAAGCCATATGAACGCGCAGAAGAAAGTATTCACATTGTTGTTTACTTTACGGTGACATATTTTAAAGTGAAATTCAAAGTTACTCAAAGGACTAGATCACTAAAGCTTTGAGCCGACTTCAAAAAAGAGGATGACACCAACTGGGTTAACCGTTGTTTATATGTTTAATACTCGGAACTTCTGCATTTATATAAACATTCTAATTCTAAAATTATGATCTTATTTTAAAAAGTGTACTTTCACGTTAGTTCCATAAAATAAAAAAATCTTCTTAGCAGTTTCTTTATTAAATTTAAAATAACTGTATCCATCATATATATATATATATATATATATATATATATAGAAATTAAAAGTAAATTTAAGATGTGGCGCCCTCAATATTGTTTTACTTTATCACTAAGTCAAATACAAGAATTAACCTAGGCCATGGAAATGGACAAAATTTAATTTAGTCGCCCAGTATATTACATTCTCGTCTCCGTCCACTCCAACGTTCTGTCATAGGCTAAATGCTTTAACAATTTCAGACGATATTCAACAGAGTTATCGTGGAAACGTGCTCATGAAAGGATCATTTGGAATATTTGAAAATTCATTTGCTAATAGCCGAGTACTCTCTTATAAATCTGAGAGAGACTAGGAAAATAATGAATAAGATAACTATAGATTTAATTTTATTATTGAACTATTCAATTGTTTTTTATAACAAA
>JAOCPS010078611.1:0-26567 GCA_025505425.1 Graphium colonna | reverse complement strand
TAATCCCGACCCCATCCTATCCACTAAACCTATTATATCCGATCTCCCAGGTTGACAACGCATTCGCAACTCTCCGAATGTGGCGAGTGTCTATGGGCGACGGGATCGCTTACCATCAGGTGATCCGTCTGTTCGTTTGTCTTCCTTTTTTTTTTAAAAAATGTAGTATTTTTATAATGTGTCATAAGGACTTTGGACAATATTTTTTGTGATTTTAAATTGTTTTTTAGGAATGGTCCTTTTTCAGTTTTCTTTTACTCCACACATCCTGATATAGGTTTTTATGTCTTTAGACTTTACTATTATGTTCGATAACGTTAAAAAATATCTTCTATTTCATAAGAATACTATTTTTACGGTATCTATGATTTTCTACGTTAGCCGAGCGTAGATTTTTTTATTAGAAAGGAAGACAAACTAGCAGATGGTTCACCTGATGGTACGTGATCTCGTCGCACGTAGACACACGCAACATCCGAAGAGTAGGGAGTGCTCTGTCAACCTAGAAAATTGAATCGATTTATTGGATAGGATGGGGTCGGGATTAGGGACTTGGAGGGGTAAGAAAAAGGGTAGACATTGCCATCCGGCATCCCCAAAATTCATGCATACTTTATTTTATGTCGACTTTATAAAGGTCGCAGAGAGCCAAGAGGCAATAACCATGATTTCAGTGTTGGAATAAAAAAGTCAATCTAAAAGCGAATCCAAAGGTTGAACGCTACGCGATCGCCGTCAGTTTCCATCATATTTTTTTCTTCACCTTTTGAGAAGTGATCGCCCTTGCGCCCGCCAAACGGAAAAGAACTTAAAATTTTATGATTATCAGTTTTGACATGAAGTGGCCAAACAAACAAATTCATTTTCGTATTTATAATATTAGTCACGTTTACGAACCTTTGGTTTTGTATGGTATTGTATTGTGGATCTGAAGTTATTCTCATAGATCAAAAATCTTTTAGAGCTTCATCTGGCAAACGAACCCGTGGAAATTCTATGTTTCCACAGGCTGAAGACTCTAAGCTAGTAGAGTCACTCATGACGACATGCGTGATATGTCAAATTAGGAAAATGTCACTAAGGGCGGTCGCGATCCGGTATACGGGCCCTTATCGTGACCGCCGACGACTGTTTTTAATCGATAGCTGGGGACCGCCCCGGAACACGGGTGTAGCGTGTGTACGCGGTGTTGGCTCGCCGTGCTCTGAGGCGAGGGCGAACTATGGTGATTGGTATGTTTCCTTACTTGTTGTTGTAGAGTGGTATGACGGGACCCCCGACGGTGGATCCTGGTTTCGTAAGTCCCCTTCCTGATTCGGGTCAAGTAGCATATTACGCGGTCGACGCTTTCTAATGGACGCGTTTGGGTTGACTATGTAATTTGCGGCGGTTACCACCAGGGGGTTGGATTGATTTGCGGCTCTTTCAAAGAACCACTTTGATGTTTCTTTATTATATGGGTGACCTTTTGTTTTTTCTTTTATAAGCGCTCATAATTTAAGTGTACATCAGAGGTGGTTCTGAACAAGGGATTGGGACAAAACGATTTTAATTAGGAATCGAATCAGAGATGTGAGCTCCTAGTCTAATCATTTGATGGTAACGATTTTATTGTTATTACATGTATAACAGAATATTTTCTTTAAATGTTTTTTGAATGATGTTTCCAGCCGACTATGGTTTCGTGGGTGGAGCTGGTGACGAAGCAATTCAACGCCTCAGCGGCTGCTTCAGAATGGTTCCTTGGCCATATGGCAGACGACACATGGTGGCCGATGCAGGTATGTTCCACTCCTTCGTGTTAATTTTGATGCAGTAGTAGTATTTATTTTGACAGTGGATAACTAATTTGCAGCATTGAATCGATATATGTGGCCGTGGCCATTTGCATTTAAACTTACTCTCATATACTGGGTGACTGAAGTCACTTCTAATATTCATATTACAATAGAAGAAAAATAGTAATATTTAAAGTAAATATTAATTGTTCACTGAGTAAACTTAATCGAAACTTTTATAATTAATTATAAAACATGGGCATCCTAGCGGACACGGTGCAGGCGGCCGCTTTTACGGGTCGATGAACTACACCAAGTGGCCATATGTTCGCTGCCAGCATCGTATCCACGCTTCATTTATTTATTAGAAAGTTTCGTCAAAACATTGCTCCTTTAATTTCGTTCATGACCTAACACTCTGTATGCATAACTCTTACTCGAATTATATTCAATAATTTCTAAAAATACAAGCTATTTTCTATCTTTAATATTTAATGCATAAAAACATTTTCATTTCAGGTTTTAATAAAATGTCCAAATCAAATGGTACGTCAGATGTTCCAGAGGCTGTGCATGCACGTAATTCAAAGGCTGAGGTATTGTTTTTATATTTTAATTTTTTTTTTACTTAACTTAAGAAAGCAATCTTAAAAAGAATTATAATCTTTCAGATCTAGTCATTGCGCCCTGTACCTTCAGGGAATGGAGGAGGGCGAAGATAATAGTAAATTGGGAGAAGCAAGTTGTGTTACTAGGTTTATAAGAATGTTGTTATCTTTGGTGAGTACAAAAATATTTCTTTTGTCATTACTTGATTTCTTGTTTTGTAACAAAGCTATAAATATTAAATTACTATGTATATATTGGAAAATAATACAGTTCGTAATTTTTTAATTTTTGCTTATACAAATTATTGTATACCTACTTTATAAAATAATTTTAAAACGTTGCCGGCCTTAAAAAAGGGAGCCATACATAGCCGGTTGAGTGACATAAAATCGTAAATTCTTTTCGTTATTTTCGTATATCTATAAACGTCTCCTTTTATATGCGTGAATACATTTTTTTACATTTTTTTTTTTAATTAATTTTGACACTTTATGAAAGTTAAGTTCTTTAAATAATTGTTACTATATTATGCCGATAGATGGAGAATGGTGCTAGGTCACATCTACGCCATTTAACGGAATACTTCAGTCTTCTCTATGAGTTCAGCAAAATGGGCGAAGAAGAGGGCAAGTTCATGTTGAGGATTAATGCTATATCTAGCATGGTCAGCTTCTATCTCGGACAAAACTCTACTACGGTAAGAATATTAAAGAAAAAACCAAACCTATTTTTATATGGCATACTATACGTACACAAACTTAGCATATTATTGATTTCTACAAAAGTTTTTTTCGCAAAGCAAATCCGGGTTTGCTTCGGTGATATTTGATAAAATAGAAAAACCGATTCATAAAAATAGTTTCTATTTCATTCTACATATTTATGATAGATTGTGTGAATGATATGAAGGTAAAGCAAAATTCATACTCTAATACTTTAAATTAAATTTCTTGTTTAAAATCAAATTCATGAAGCGTAATTTCGTAATGAATTATGGAAGTAATTACTATATAATTTTCATCTTGATGGGTCTCTACCTTCAAGACTGCCGAGACGTCGAGAACAGATATCCCCTCTGACGTACACACACACTCCTGCGCGGGGCACAAATGTATGTTCCAATTTGTACCCCGGGTAACCGAGATAGGAGGTGTCTGCCGGAGAGGATATTTGAGTCTCGGTCAAAAAGAGCAAGGCCGGCTTTGCCGTCTCAAGGTGGTAGTGGACGGCATTTAGGTTGGAATGTAATCCTCTGATGTTGCAGAAGTCCACAGCTAGGGTGGAAGGGGATGCCGAAGTATTCTTGCTTTGTTTGCCTCATGCAGTGAAGAGCGGTAAGGTGCTCCCCCAGAATACGTGGGGCTACCTGAGCACCCACGCTCAGGCAGTACGCTCACTGACCGTTGATGGCCAGTGGGTAATTCTCTAGGATTTCTAGGACCCCCCTGGGGTAAATTATCTTCTATTAATGCTGTCATTTAGGAGAGGGGGAGGAAACCGGCCACCTACACTGGCCGGCCTTATGCAGGAGCTCTCAAGGAAGGAGCTCCTTCTTCACGCCTGTACCCTGTGAGGTCGTGGTATATACCTGGTTCGAACCATGCCCTCGGCAGCAACAAAAGCTACTGCTGGTTCTACCACCGATAAAATCATTACGCAAGATGCGTTTTAATGACTTCCCTCGCATTGTCACTTATATAAAGTAAAGACTAAAGATTAACCTGACAACCGTGACACCAAATATGAAGAACTATATTGTCAAACGACCAGCCGCTCTTAAATTTTAACGGTAAGCTCTGAAAAAAAAGATCTAGCACCTTTACTTTTGTTATATTTACCGTAATGTAAGGGACAAATGTACTTGTATGTCCTACTTACTATTATCAAAATCTTATTTACGATATCACAGTTGTGACGGTAATAGTAAATAAGCCTCATCATTAGTCTTGACTAAACGCTGCCAAAACCTATCACGCGATGAATGTCTGTCGAATTTTTGAGAATCGTATCGACTTACATACAACAACATATAACGTAAGCCATCTCACGAATCACACTACTTATCAGTCGAGTAAAGCTGCTAAATAATACTAATAGAATCGCGGGCTTATCACAACAATTACGCCGCTTTTAGTCAGGCCATGATTTAACATATCTCGTTCGACCTTTGCAATCTTCTGGGGAGGTATCACGACAAGCGGTAAAATTGTAGATATATATATATATATATACATATAAATATATATACATATATATATATATATATATATATATACATATATATATATTACAATTAAAAAAAAACAAAATGTGATCAATTAAATGTGTAAGTAATTATCATGACAAAAAATATTTACAAAGCAAAAGACTAACATAACTACAATTATCAAATAATCCTACTCCGCGTGGCATGGTGCCAAGAACGCTGCCTGCATATCCTCGCTGAATGGTTACACTTAACCTTTGGGCGAGAAAAAAAACTAGCCCTCTTGTCATCAGATGCAATGTTGAATAGTAAAACATGTGTAACTTAAATATTTTCTGGTTTTAATCATGGGTCATTACTTTATTAAAAATAAATGCATTTTTCAATACATAGAAATCTCCTTCGACTATATGAAAAGCCTATGCTCGGTTTGATCAAACTCAAGACGCAAACTTAGCAAGTTACTGCAGGTTAAAACGTCAGAGGGCACCGTGGAAAACGGAAAATACAATAGCCAGCCCAATTAGAGGTCAATGAACCCGAACAATTGTCTGGGGAATAATATGCGAGGTATACGCCCACTCACATCTAACGCCCGAAAACATAAACACGCGAATTTATGCAGCATTCGCAATAAGAAGATCGGACGCTTTCGATGCAAACAAAACCTACATTTTAAAGAAAAATAAATGTGTCTCGCCTTCCTACCATAATAACATAAATTAGAGTCAATATTATTATCGGCAAAGAGCAAAATCAAGCGTCAAAGAATTCAACATAATAATACTCGACTAAAATGCATTACAGTAAGTTATTTAATATAGATACTGAAATAATTTTACTGGCAAACTTTTCAAATTCACCGTAAATATTATATCCAATTTAAAATTAACGAATAATGTCACTGAAAGGATTTTTCTAGTGAACACCCCTAGCTCAGCAAATTTTCAAACGTTGTCTCTTGTCTCTACCTATTTATATAGAAGTAAACACCTTCCAATGGTCGAAATTCTACCTTAATATAATTTTATATAATATCACACTGGTAAATTCAAATAGGGGAGACCGGGGATAGTTGACCACATTTCAGTTTGAGCTGTTGTAACTTATATTGTTGTATATATTAACTAATCCTAACTATCCCCGGAATAAAAAATAAAGAAGAAATGGCTCGACATATTGTATGTGTGTATAATGATTTTTTATTAATTTAATATATTTCTAAGCATAGTATTTATTTTGAACATTTCGAACAGCCTCCGTAGTCTAGGGGTATGGGCGCTTGCTTTACAAACCGGAGGTCAAGGGTTCGAAGCCCGAGGGGGGAACCTGTTTCTTGGGTGGGTTAGGGCAATGCGGGCTGATCACCCGATTGTCTAAAAAGAAAGATGATCCATACGTCGGATGGGCATGAAAAAAATCGGACCCGGTTGTCAAGAACATTTTTGGCTGTCGTTACAGGATATTTGAAGCCACTAAGAGCGCCTTAAAATATCCTGACAATTAATTCATTCTTCAAATTCGGCTTATCCATTTGGATTGCGGGGGTCAGATGCCAGTCGCTTTGTGTAAAAACTTAAATTCAGGTAATATTCGGGTGGATTAGAAGCCGAACTCAAGTAACATGGGAATAGCTAGGAGGAAGAAAGAGAGAACAGCATAGTGTTTAAGAAAATATTAGAACACCCTATTTTCATCCATCAGCTCAATTTTATAAATAAACCATCAAAACCTACATCCTTGTCCCACAGACATCCGCGTCCAACACGCTTTAATTGCGTATACGTAATCTTTCGACGAACACAAAAAGCGTCTCCGAATGCACACGGAATAATCAAAACCGATCCGAGGGCATTAGGTATTCAGAAATATCGATAATTCGCGAGTGCATTGAACCGATAACGTGTAAGCTTAGACTCAGCCTGTCACCCGGCCAGATAGACAGACAGGCGTATCGTGGTGACTAGACTAGACTATTCTTATCGACGTCCAAACAATAACAATAAAATTCGGTGACGCTTTCGCCTATTAAATTCGAGACACGCCATTACAACTGTTATTAAGTTGATAAGAGAAAAAATGTCTATGCATTTCTTTACACCTCCATGTATATATGTGTACTGACGATGGCATGACGAACTCTGACTCGCTTTCGCGTTTCCTTATAAATTTTGCATTTATGTAAAAACAGATCGTATGTAAATGTCACTGTGGGATCATCGCACAGTATTACACAGGATGATTGGCGAGCCACCTTCGACATTACGACACACTCGGTACCCGATTGTAATCATATTTATTTAATAAAATAAGAGGCATAGTTTTCAAATAAACGGATAAAGCATGGACACTATGCCGGGGACAAACAGATGGCGCAGTTCATTGACCCGAAATCGGCACGGCTCGCGTTGTGTCCGCTAGAGTGCATATGGTTTTCGTAAATAACTACACAACTTTCGATTACGTTTACTCAGTGGTCAATGAATATTTACTTCTGATATTACATTTATACTTTATTTATTATATCCACATATAACGTCCTTGAACATTGAAGGTCAATCACCAGTCACCTGTATAAGATTGGCAATTACGCAATACATACACCTCGATCGAAGTGCACAATTTAATGTGGTTTTCTTAACTGCTTCAAAACTTAAATTAGCATAGATAGCTGACTAAAATCTCTCTGATTTCTACATCCCTATTTACATTTATATACAATACTCGTTTTACTTAATTGTTATGAGTAAAACGATACAGCTACATCAGTACAAGATCATGTAGTAATTAGTAATGTGATATCTTCCCCAGGGCAAGGTCAGCAGAAATGAGGAAATATAAGTTGGTCTTTAATGATAATAGTATAATATTATTATTTTTTCTTTCAATTTATATATCTTTGAAAGTATTTTTAAAACTCAAAAATTAGTATAACAATATCAATTGTCTACCGTGACTTCCTTCTTCTTTACGTTTTTTTTAAACATTTCTATAAACTTTGTTAATTCATCTAATTTCTGTGTGCAAAGGACAATGCCCATTTTTATATGAAATACCGTACTGATTTACATTAAGTTCAAACTTTTTTTTAAAGATTACACTTATTATATTAACTCGTTCAGAAGTTCTTTTAGTAAAGAAAATCCGTGTTTCAGAGATACTTGATAAAATCGATTATAAAAAATAGTTTCTATTGCATACTACTACATCTCTATGACCGATTGATTAAACGTTACGTATGTAAAGCAAAATTCATACATTTATACTTTAAATTAAATTCCTTACTCAAAAATCAAATCCATGAAAGGTTATGTCATAATAAATTACGGAAATGATTACTATAAAATTTAGATCTTGATGCATGAGAATTTTGGTACCGCTTTTGGGCATTGTCATTTCATCTGTTATCCTTTACCCGTTTTTTTTTCTGTAATACATTAACGAATATTCACATATATAATGCAACTTAATATAGATTATAAAAATATAGACAGTATAGACGTATAGACACATCTGTCAAAGTTCAGACGATCTTAGCCAATGATGTCAGACATCCAAACACTATTTCGATCCGTTCAACGCGCGTCGCGTTGACAGCTGATTTATGCCGTGTCTCAGGTGTCAAAAGCGTCTCGGCAAAAGAAATAAAAAAAAAAGAAAAAGACACGAGCTGTGACAATCATTACACGAGAGAGCACGGATCTAAAACCTCGTCCGGATCGATCACCGTGTCACATCGGTGCCGTATCTAGTTATAAATGACGTGAAGCGTATCCGCGTACAAGACAGTATTCAGCGATAAGAGCTTGATGTTCCGGACCATTTTGTTTATACGACCACTATATAGGTAAAGTGAAAACAATAGAGTATGTTAAGCATATTGTGCAGACGAAAAGGACAATCCCATTTTTATATGGCAAACCGTACCAAGTTGCATCAAGTTCAAACATGGAGATTGGAGACTAGACTTATAATATTAACTACTGCAGAAGTTATTTTCGTTAAAAAAAACATGGGTTTCGGAGATATTTGATAAATTCGAAAAATTGATTCATAGAAAATTTCGTCTACTGCTTTCTATATCACTATGACAGATTGCGCAAACGTCATGGTAGATAAAGCAAAAATGATACTTTTATACTTAAAATTAAATTCCCTGGTTAAAAATCGAATCCATCGAAGCGTGATGTCCTAATAATTATAACAATAATTACTATAGAATTTTAACTTGATGCATGAGAATTTTTGGTATAGCTTTTGGGCATTGCCTCTAAATTAATAAAAAGAAGAACAGATTTTTTTTAAATAGAGACTTAAAGATTAAAGATAAACTATCTTGAAAAAAATCCCACGTGAAATTAAGTTCGTGTCAAATCTTGCACATGAAGTTTTCTCTAATAAACGATTTTTTTATGAGACATGGCCTTCAAATAATTACGGAAGATATAATTAATTTTCTATGTAGTTAAAATAGAATTTATACCAAACTTCCTATAAGCCAAGTATTTTGACCCACTGGTTTGCCTTAAAATCTGTGGGAAGATTGAAGTTACAATTAACCGGTAGCCGACGGTTGTAAGTTGCCAAACGAATTCATCCACACCCGTCATTTCAGTAGCATAACGTCGTTGCGCAGCTTATAATTTAGTTTAATAACAGACCTGTCAATATGCTTTATGTGTAGTGTTTTAATAAAAGGCCAAAAAAATATAAAAAATAATCGCTTAAAAGCTTTAGATCGGTTATATCAAGTCGCCAATATGTCGTGATTATAGGACTTTGAATTGCGAAACCAAATTTAGAAAATTTAGGTATTCGAATGAATTGAATATTAAAGAATTCAATGATTAATTACATTTTTATAACCTCGTATGATAATTCTTCGTTTTTGCATCGTCGTGATGATGACGCAAGTCTAGATCGATACATGTTGAGACTTGTTGCAATCTAGTGAAAAACTTATCGCTTTATTAAGTTCCTTGTGAACTGATTCCTGTAATAAAATCCTGAATAATATTGCAGAAGTAAATTTTGAGTTTTAATCTGAGTCACGGATTCACTACTCATCAGATAAGTATGACATTAAATCGAATATAGAAAAGGTATATTTCTTCATAAGGCATGATTCTTTATCCAAAGACCTTCTAAAATTACTTCTAGACGATCGTCTAATGTATATTAAATTACAGGAAGACGATACCTGAAATACAGAAAAACAAACAAGACCCCTAGATCTTGTTTGTTTGAGAACGAGAGAAGAATCCTATTATTTAATTTATTTATTTATTAAATTTTACATAATTTATAAACATGTAGTGTTTTAACATAATTTTATTTGTAAATATCTTTGGTTTTATTATTTGTCATATCATCTCACGCCAACTATCCATCTCCCATTTATTTATATCTGCACCACCCCACGGTTTGGCTGGAAGATGATGTGCAAAATGATTTAAAATAAAATTAATCCCGGAAGGGATTGTATTATATCTTAAAACAATTGACTAATTTTACGTTAAAGCAAACGAATCTGCGAAGAACAGCCAGTCAAATACATATGTGCAGGAAGTTTTGAGTACCTTGGAAAGTATTCGTACGCTTCGTCTACAATTTACTACCGCAGGGGCCTCATTGAGGCCCGCTTATTGACTTTGACGTACAAAC
The DNA here is from genome assembly GCA_025505425.1 of Graphium colonna. Lineage (NCBI taxonomy): Eukaryota > Metazoa > Arthropoda > Insecta > Lepidoptera > Papilionidae > Graphium > Graphium colonna. The sequence continues at coordinate 16,310 of JAOCPS010078611.1, read as the reverse complement.
ATAAGTGCGGCCCGTAAAAGCTCACGTACGGGTGCTAAGTCGCCGATAAATAGAACTGTCGTTACGCACACCACTCGGAATTTTAACCCAAACAGCTGATTTTTCACGTCAAACGCATTACGACACGAGGAGTGCCCATTTCGTGTGATAACTAGGCCAACAGACAAGAGGTAATAGATGAGACTTAATTTGTTCTCAACGTGGGAACTCAATGTGAAAATACGTTCTGTGATTCTTTGTCAGGTAACTAATGAAGGTGTTGAGACGATAACATGACCCATTTAAATTTATTTTAGCTAAATTTATATATTCAAAGTGATAAATTTAAATGCAGTATATAGAGTATAGAAAGCCAGCTTAAAAACCATGTGAACGAATCAGACAATGTTTTCTACCTATTGTTTCCTTTGCACGCTTCGGTGGTTCCCAAATGCTTCTGCCTCTAACCTACTTTCCGTTCACACTTAAGTTGATAATTTAAATACTACGTATTCAAGCAACTGCTCACAGTTTGATATAACAGAAATAGACACTATACATAAATTATTAATGCATTAATCCAATCAAATTACAACGGAGAACGTGCTAATAAACGATGATAAAATAGATACAGAGACTGGAAATAAAAAGCGCGACGCAAAAAAAAAAAACACAAGAAGCTTAAAGTCATTACATATTATTGTATCGTAATATCGAAACGAAGAGGATAAAAAAAAACAAAAAAAAAAGCTATGCGAATTCAGAGACGAAGACAGACATTGCACGGGTCAATAGACATTGCGAGCCGAGCATCGGCAAAAACCCGAATATTAGATTATTTTCGTACGCGGCGTTGACAAGGCGAGATCTGATCGTGTGCAGCCTCCGTGTTTATGCAAAGCGGCCAGCTGATCTCGGGGTGGACCGGGGTGAAGGCTGGTCAAGTCGGCGGACAAGTTTCGACTGGTTGCGCCGGCAAGAGGAAAAAAAACGCGACCAGGCACCGGTCACATACTAAACGATTAAGTCAGCTGATTGATATGTATGTTTTATTCAAATTGGCGCTTGTCCGCCTCGATAATAGATGCGGCTGCTAACTGTTGCTGCGGCTGCGAAATGAACTTATCTCATTAGCCATTCCAGGTCCGAGGGGAACGGACGATCGGCAGCGGAGGATTTGTGGCCTAGGCGATACCGATAAAACTTATAGATCTCTGAACGCCCCGTACGTGCGTGAAATACAAAACAGTGGAGCCATTGCGCAACTTTGTTGGAAAATCGTCGCGCCCCAGCCGACGGAGGAAAAATAAAAGGCTGTTGACTCAGCTGATCGGCGCAATGAACTTCCGAGAATGGGCGAAACATTCCGTTTCTGAAAACACTACGCCTTTATAGCGCACGCCTTATTGGTGAATCAGCTGATCGCGATAGAGACCCGCGGGTAGTTGGCCAGGTCGGAACGGGATCCCGGCGGGGCCCTATTATGCGCTCCGTTTAAGGCGAGCTCGTTTGAGAGTCACAAACGCCCGGATATAACGAAGGCGGGTTATGCGCGAGATGCGGCGAGATGGGACGTGAACGCGATCGTCACGGCGAAATAAGCGCTGCACATGCAATTGTCGCTACGTGCATGTTACGCTAAATGTGCACAAGCGAAAAAGGCCACAAAAAATGGGCTTCAAACAATAATTGCATAAAAGGTACAATGACCTTACGTCTTAGACATACACTGCGTGCTTGCTGTAGCAAAATCTAAATCACCCTTAAGCCCAGACTAGGAGAAAGTTTTTATTTAAAAAAAGCCACCGACCATTACTACGGTTCTATTTAAACAGAAACGAAACTAAGAAACACACTTGCGGTGGTGATACCCCGAAATGTAAATATTACACGCCTCCACGATTGAAGATAGTCGGCAGGCAATTGTTTGGAGTTCAGCGATGCGTGGCAAAGCGGGCGCCGGGGCGACATCTTTCCGCTCGTGTAACTACGGAAAGGCATTTTCTAAGCTCGAGTTCGAAGCCCTTTAGCACAAAACCAACGGTTAATTTTTTGGCCCTCCGAGGAGAGCCACCTGATGTCAACGACCAAAGGGAAATTCCGGCCAATGGTATCCATCTATTGTATCCAGTATTTCCTTCATCTTTATTTTCGAGCCCTTTACCAGATCTTGTAACCGTACCTCTACGTCTATAGCAAATGCCTGCCTTTAAATCTTTTATAAAAAGCAGTCCTCAGTCGCTAAAAGCAATATCATAAAATACTATTCATCTAATGAAGTACTTGTATTTAGTTAGAAAAGCACGAAGCTACTTCATGGATCTTCCCATTGGAAAAACAGATTGTTTAATCAGCTCCATTCCTCTTTCTTCTGATAGGATGGCTCTAACTATTCAATTGAATTATTATATCTTCGCTCGTGCCTTCCAAATGCACGATAGCTTGGGAATACAAACGGAAATGCTTTAATTAAGCCCTAACTCACAAAATAGTGTGGCAACGTTGAAAATGAATTTTATTTATCAAAAACTTTAACAAATATCTCATATTTTTCAACATAATCGTCCGTAACGTGAATGAATATATAGTATTTTTCTGATTTTAAATAGCAACGTATAATGCATAAAATCATAAAAAACGACTTTGCACACTATCATAAATATAGCAAGCTGAGTATATAGAATCCAATGTAAAAACTTTATTAACTTCGCGCCTAAATAAAATTGCAGTAAATGAGATTTTTATGTCGCAATATGTAACAGTACCATAAACAAAAAACATAGAATACAGGAGGAGAAAATCATTGATTCCTAATATCACTTCATTAACTCGTTGAAGACCGCATGCCCACCGGTGGGTCACTCCGCAACAACATTACCGTAGACATATTGGGATCGGGTGAACACCCGTGGGCACTTTAATTGAAATAAATTTAGGGGTTAAATAGTCTTTCTCAAATTATTGTACACTAAAAACATATCTAAAAAATAATATACATATAATATGAAATAAGATTTTTCAATACGGTATTCAACGCGTTAAAAGCTTAATCGATGATATTTAAAAGAATTTACGAAACGGATTTCCATGTCGACACCGCACACAAGAAATTTAACACCGGCTATAATTATTCCTAATTGCGTGAAATGTACACATGGCAAATATTTTGCGGGGCGTTTAATATGGTCATCATTATCAACTTGTGATATTTGCGAGCAAACATTTGGACATGACATCATGCGTCTCAGCTGATCGGTTGAAGGCTGGTCGTGGAACGTAGGTGTGGAGAGTCCTACACGTGGAAGGTACCTACCCCATGTTGGCCCCAATGTTTGACGCATTCGGAACAGTTGCAGGTCGTTAATAGAATTAGCAGTTTGCGAGAATTTCCGCCAGCTACCGTTTGTAACATCAGATGTAGATATTTTTGTTAGTAACTAAATAGTGCTGAAGATCTATTTAAATCTCGATCTTCTTAAATATGCTCTATTATTAAGTCTAGTATATTTGAATGATTTACAAGAAAAGATCAAAAACTATATAGGCTAAATACGACGATAACTGCTCGCGGATTTAAGAAATCAGTCTTAATAGACTTCTCAGGTTTCCATCTACCTCTTTCACCAGAACCAATCCAACATTTTCATTTGGAGACCATATCGATTTTTTAAAAGTCTACGACTATGATAGCAGTAAGTGCTTAAATAGAAGATGCTACGAGTCCCTTCACTGTACTTTATTAAACTGTGACAATTGCATTTGATTTTAAAATACAACTATCTCTTTATTTTTTTAGGAACCTATCTATTCTGATATTCGCACACATGCATATCACGGGGGTCAACAGTACACTTAATCTTGCATTGAGATAACACAAAGTGACCATTAGTTAATAACTTAAAAACTTAGATGACCGAAGCGAGGAGAGACATTAATCAGTCATACCATCGTCAATAACGACTTCCATAAGAGAGGAACATAAAGATTAATCAGCCATTTTTCCGACTAACGTTATAAAAAATGCATATTCTCAAACTTTGACCATTGTAGAAATGATAAATGCGTCTTTGAAAAATCAAGTGCCTTGAAGCCCGCGAGATAAGGTAAAAGCGTCTTTTGGATACGATTCAAAAATTCTAAAAACAAAAAGTATTCCAAAAAGAACGACGAACTTCACTTGCACTGATGTCGCCGAGAGTGCTAATTTGTCAATTTTGGACCTGCAACCGCCGACAAAAAGGAGGTCGGTGCAAAAGGAATGTTTGATCAGCTGCGAGAAGGACCCACTCCGCGATAAATGCAATATTTGAATAACATAATCTTATTTATGAAATTTATCGTCGCGGTGAGCAAATTACACAATGTTAATAAAGATTATAAGGATATCAAGGACCGAAAACATGATCGATAATTTACAAAGCCGTATTAGGACTTATATTGTGATTAATGTTTTAGAATCAATATGAGTTTTTCCCTTGCATAATCTCTTTTACTTGATTCAAATAATTTTAAAATACAGTGTAAAATCTATATAACGACACTGAAGGTACTGTACATTTAATGGCGTTATAAAGTTGTTGTTAAAATCCCTTGACTTACCAGATACCAAACGGGGCAGAGGACGCCCTCCATACACATAGTGGACCAGTATAAACACCCTAAAAAACAAAGAGCATTTGCCCGATGCGGCAACCCTAGACAGAATGTCCTGGCGCAATCGCATTGGGAGCGCCCACATAAAATGGCAAAGTGCAAAGAAGATAGTTGTTGTTAAATGGAAAGAGTGTATACAGCTACACTAATCAAAGCCATGTGATGTCGACGTTTTAGGGAGTATGTCGTTAAATCGACATGGAGTTTACACTGTATTTTAAATCATTAATACTCTATCGTATACATACAAGTATCCAATTCAAGATTTATTAATCATAAAATATATGTGTATATAAACACAATACTAGGGAGCCTGATCCAAGTAGCAAATATAGATTTTATCACTTCATTAAACTTAGACTTGTCTCAAACTTGAATCTTAGATTTTACCTCGAGGTCGTAAATATCAAAATTCGAAGGAAATAACGGAATATGTTTGTGTTTAAGAGAATTATTTTTTTTTTTTTGTAAAATAATTGATTGAAATATTTTGACTTTGTAAGTACTGTCTTATTGATTAAGTTATTTTAAATAACGATTCCTTTGAAAATTTCATAAAAGACAAAATCGCTTATTGTGAAATTAATGAATGAATTTAAATCTGAAAACAGGTGTAGCACTATACAATCTAAATATATGCATGTCCCATACGTCACTACGCCACTTCTTCACGATATAGAATTTCAAGTAATAATAAGATACTGGCTTTTTAATTTTTTGGACCTAATTTAGGCAATAAATTATTATTGCAAATTAAATAACTTTTAATTGCAAATGGCGCAGATCTGCGTCGACACGGTACGTCCAGCCAGATCTCGTTAGGCAATTAAGTTTTTTTTACATATAATAGACTGTTTTAATTCCATTAGACATTTGGGTATGTAAATGGATGGCTCGTGCCGACGCTAAGACAGAATTCCTAAATTCGAAATCGTCCGTGTCAAAGACCGATGACATTTGAGACTAATGATAACCGCTGATATTATTATTTTGCAATAAAAGCTCGGATTTTATGCTTTGCGAGAAACAAGAAGTTCACCTTATAATTTTGCGATTTCCTTGGGGTTTCAAGTCTGACTAGAGGCAAATCGATACCATAATTCGCAAACCAGCCAACTCCACTTTTGTCAAAAACATGGAGTCCGCAAAGACATGATTTTACAACTATTTAAAACCTAATATATCACAATTCTTTAAATAAATAGTAGTTGGAAAACTTGCCTGGTTTCTCTATGCTATGAATTTGATCTTTTTTTGTATTTAGTTAGAAATATTACAATTTTTCATGGCTCCCCTGACAAAATTACTCAAATATAGTAAGCTGGTTTGCGGATTATAGTACCAAAATGTAACGCGAACCTTAGCAATTAGATAATTTAATGGTAAAAATAAGAGGAATGCATACATTTCCAGAGTTCACTTAAAAAAAGTAAAGACTGGCTTTAGGTTGTTGTAAAATTAAGGCATGTCAATATGTTAGCAAAATACGATGTCAAAATATTATGAAAATTGTTTTAGTCATAGAGGAAAACTTATTTACTTATTCGTTTATATATTTTGTTCGGTTTGCCCCAGACAGATAAACCCAGACTCAATGGCATTGCTTTCAGGAGATTGTCAAATGATTCAACTGTCCAGATTAGGGTGTTATTTGTGCATCATTCTTGCGTGCGTTTAATTCTTCCTGGAATGAAAACTTATGCCACATTTATTTTTATTATATTAATGGAACATTATGTTTGTTTACTTTATGATAATTCTGAGTTATTATTTTTTTTTCTTTGAAAATACTTGTCTAACATAAATGGATTCGGACTCACGTCCGAAAGCTGACGTAGAAGCGGTAAATTCCTTTCAGATCCGGGAAAAATCTGTACTTGTATCTAACAATGACGCTATATTACTATCAGTATGGTTTAAGTGAATAAGAATAACTAAGCGACGTCACTACAGTTCGTGCAACACAAGCCTTTCGAAACAGACGAATTCCTATTCAATTTATCATTACAAAATCCCCGAATGGTTCAGTACTGGAAACACGTGACTTAAGTCTTAAGTGTGAGTGTAAAACACGTATGTATTATTTTCACGAAAAATTAAAAAAAAAAACTAATAATAATAATGAAATATATTAAATATGGGAATAAAATTACACCTTTAGAACAAATAGAAGAGCATAAAATCTCGCAACATATGGTAATATTTGAAATACACTAGCCCCTCAATAGGACTCCCTGTGCTAGAGGGTGCTAGTTTCCTTCCAAAATGCTGACAAAATATTTAAAACTGACTACTAAGGTCTAAAATTAAACTTCCGTCATATGTGTCCCTTTTAGATATTGTGATTTAAAAACTAATTACTCACCTGATTTTTATCAAAACCTAGATTGGTTTGAGATGTTTTTATTGAATTTTTATTAAAACAAGAGCGTTTTACATACGAAAATACCCAAACACAAAATAATATCCTATTAAACTTTGAAAACCGATTCATCAATGACGGAATTCCGACCAATATAAAAACAAATTCAATCCAAACAACAACCTCTCCTTCCGAAGTCGGTTGCCAATAAGAAACGCAAATATCCGATAGAGCTTATCGCGAGTAAATTCATATGTTAGTGGAGCAGTCAGTAGTTGCTTATCGAATGCAGGTTGCAAAAGCTATCGTTTGTTTTGGAACGGTCGCAGTTCGATATGCACCGACGTTTATATAATTAATTTTTATCGAGTCACGTTTTCGTGGTAATATTTCGTATATTGACCGAAACCAAAATAATTAGGTGGTGATATTGTAATAAATTACTTCCTATATGATAAAACCAATGTACTCTTCGTTTCTTTACTCTCATAGCCCAAAACGGAAAGTGTATGATCTTATAATTTTAAGGAATATAACACAAAGTCATAATTTAAACTTGAACTAAAGACGTAGGAACGTCTTTAGTCCAAGTTTTGTAAAGCAAGGCACTACTACTAAACTAAGGATTAACTAAATAAATTCGAATTTAAACCGAGATAAAAGGTAATGTAAGATTGCAATTCCTATGCCAGTTGATTTTTTATGTCCTACACAAAAAAAAATCTCCAACACAAAAGTGCTCTGTGCTTACGTAAATATTCGTTATTATAATAAAAGCAACACGCGGCAAGTTTATACAACATCATTTTTATGGTACAGCACTCAAGTTGGCACATTCAATTGATTTTTTTATAAAAAGTAGGACAAACGAGCTGACGATTCTCCTGATAGTAAGGGATTCCATCGCCCATAGACACACGCAACATCCGAAGTCGTTTATAGAACATAGGACGTTTATATAAGACGTATTGTCCTATATGTTCATAGTTATAGGACAATGCATCCTATAGTTATATGGGACGTCGTACTGCATACGAAATTAGGTCGACTGGGTCATAGTTACACCGTTACGTAACATGCGTGTGCAGTGTGCAAGCCACTTGCGATTATTAAGATTGACGCAGTAGAGCTCTGGATGTTACGAAGGTCAGTAATATAACGACAGTAACACACATTTCGGTCTAAAAATACGGACGCCGAGGCACTTTTGAACCCGACTCGCAATTGACACGAGATAGCTTTTAATTATATTTTTTTTTTTTGGAATTATCAATGTTTTTTAAAGAAATATCAATATTATATATAGCTATAGACATGCACTGATTAATTTTTCCAAATTATCCGACTGTCTTTGGAGAATAATGATTTAGCTTGCAAGATTTGATGGTAGAATAGTAAATAAACACTTCATGCTGTTAAGCATTTTTCGAGGTGATGCGGACATAAAACCTGTCACTTAATAGAACTGAATCACATTTCTTTTATCGTTATGAATCCAATCAAAAGGGATCAGATGGAGCCTACTATAAATTTTACCTTATATTCATACGAGCCATGTATAATATAATATTTCATATAAATTTTCACTTTATCCATATTATAATTGAAGTTTTGAAACAATTTTTGAGTGTTTAAAAATCGCAAAAATTATTACCACCACTAAATCATTCTCTGTCTGAGCCGCGGTAGCTCAGTGTCCGGGCGCTCGCTTTCAATTCTATTTACTCGAAGCGAACCTGAGTTCGATCCCCGGTGCCGGCTCCAATGAAATTTTGTAATTGCAATTTTAACTGCTGATTTACTACGTGCTCGGCGGTGAAGGAGAACATAGTGATGAAACCTGCGCCGCGTGGTCGACTAAGCCCTATACCCTCTGTTTAGAGGAGGCCTTTGCCTAGCAGTGGGACATTTAAAAATAGTACTTTACTAGAGCATTCTAATTTCTGTATTTTCTTTATCATCAGTTTTTTTAATAATCATCACCATCGGAATCATTACCAAAATAAATATAGTAACAGACATTAAAATCTAACTACAGCTAGCTAAACCAGAAAAGTATATCTGCGCTGACGCACAGCGAATGTCTGAAATACCGCATGGCCTGCCTGACATGACCGGCAAACTACTTTAATTCCTACATAAATCACCATCAGGTACGCTTGTTATAATCCAATGGGCAAATTATACAATATAAAGACAGATAAATTATGCAATATATTTTATATTATACTTCAACTAAAACCACTGTCATTGACTTGCATCTAATGGTTGAAATAATCAAGAAGTCGAGGAGGTAGAGCATAACAACTTTTGACAGCTTTTGCTGCACTTCTACGGCCGTGCTCGCCTGGGGAAGTACCACCGCCCTTTATAAAGTAGGCATAAAATAAATTATGCATGACTTTTGGGGATGCCGGATGGTCATGTCTACCCTTTTCTTTTCTTGTTACTATCCTCTCCAAATCCTTAATCGCGATCCCATCCTATATCAATAAACCTATTATATCCGATCTCCCAGGTTGACAACGCACTCGCAACTCTCCGGATGTTGCGTTTGTCTATGTGCAACGGGATCGCTTACCATCAGATGAATCGTCTGCTCGTTTGTCTTCCTTTCCATAAAAAAAATATGAATTTCAACTAATTATTTGTAAGACGTTATATTTTATATCTCCCAAAAAAGGCGCAGTTTAACTAAAAGTAGTCATAAATATCGATGTCAGGCCTAAACATATATGTCAGCAAGTGTAAACGGTAGTAAATAATTTGATAACCGACTCAAAAAGATTAATAGACGTAAGGAGGGAGGGCTGTTACCAAATTGAAATATATACATTAACTTCGAATATGAAAGTTACATTCGTAATTAATGACTACGAAGAGATATATCTTATTACAAAGCAGTAAAGGCTATCGAAAAGCCTCGTAGGGCCTTAGAGACCTTATGGGCACGTCGATGCTTAACACTTTCCACTATCTGTTAATGCTGTACTCTGGTGAACGTAATGTGTTTAATTTATTATCTCTACATTGTAACTATCTTGTATAATAGCGAATTTGAGAATACAGAATCTCATAATAATAATGTAGTATTCATTGCACAACCAATCGACGGGTACTAAACGGTCGCTGTCGCAGATATTACTATTTACACGATAATAATAATTGATATACACAAATAATCAAAGACCATTGACGATTGTCGTTGTATTTAACAAATAAGATAAGAAATCAATAATATTGTATTTTACAAATGATCAAAATTCAACGTGAAAGTTCATTCCTAAAATAGAGCGAAATTCCATAACGTAAGAGAATTTAGCACAATTTTAGGAAGGCATAAAATAAATCTCTCAATCCTACATAACTTCAAAGAATAATACATTCTTATATTAATAAGACAAAAGAAAAATCATCTGGTACATACGAGCAAAGTAAATGGGAAGCGAAGAGTTAGAAGGAGGAAAACAACCCCGATCGATAATATCAAAGAATAAAACGCCTTAAAAAAACTGAGAATTTTTTCATCTACCGTAGGTTAGAGAAGAAGGGAGAAAGATAGCTGCCAATATTCAGCAGTGAGAAGGCACTTGAAGGAGAAAATAGTTTTATGACCTCGGTTTAAATGTAAAATCTCTAAACATAGCCAAGACTGCTTGCAAGGAAATAGGCAAATATATTTTAAAAGAACGAAACACGACTGTCGGCCGGTGGACTTCCTGGCCACTATGTCATGCCGTTTTATCGGTGGCAGCAACGCCGGGCGGCGGAGTCAGCAATACTCCGCTACTGCCCACGCGCGATGGACTGGCATAATCATTATTATATAACTCCTTACGTTTGTTCATATATCAACGCGATAGAGAGGAGATTACGATTGGCCAAGTCGTATCGGACAGTGAATTATTTTAGTGCCTCGGTAATTTTATACCTTTTAAGAGGACTTTAGATCTGATTCGAGATATTGCTGTTTTTATTGCGAGCTAGCTAAGGTTAGTACCCGGCTCCTTATTAACGACTCTTCCCTGTAAGATACGCTCTGTATAGATAAAAGGAATGTTGACAAAATGGACATGATCATATATCGCAAATATAAGTCAAAATTGCATAACCGACTTTTCGCAATTTAGCAAATAACAATTTTGTAAGAAATCTTTTATTTATTTTTTTCTCAATGTTTACATTTAATCATTTATTTTTTTGGTGCTGACCAATGTCTATATCTCATCTCGTACACTAATTTTTGACTATGTCACTTATAAATAATAGAAGAACAGCAAAGCATTGAATTTTTTTCACTAAATGATTTTCGCGACAGAGCCGACCCACGAAAGATTCTTTCACACACAAAATGACCAAAGAACCGGCTTTCTGTAATTTTAATTACTAAAACGAAGTACAGAATTAATATTTTAAATACGAGACCAATCCTGAAGTGAAGTAAGAGTGAGTGAGTAAGAGTATTCTTACAGATAAAAAAAATCATTTTCAAAATCGTTTCATCAACGAGATACGAGTTATGCTCTAACATACATATATGTATTAAGAAATACCTCCTTTTTTGAAGTCCGTTAAAAAGCCAACACTGATAGACCGTATAAAATTAGCCGCGCCGACTATTCGGCGTCCCATCACAACACATAACAACGAGGCCGTTATCGTAAATCGGCGCACATCAAAGCGGCGAGTGGGCGCGGACGACGCCCGACACATCCTTGTGACGTCATCGGAGGCCCCGAGACTTTGTTTAATTATCGACCTAAGAATAATAGTTTTTTAACTAATAAACGCTGCCCTTATTACGAGATCAGTCTTGTCTTACAAGGGCGTTTTTAAAAACATAAATCGCATAAAGACAAACACCTATTTGTAGTTTGTACAAATATTTGATTCACGTGGGAATCAAACCCACGACCTGCGATGCCTCTGCCAAGACATTTGGCAACTGCGCCGATCGGTCATCAATATCAAATAGTTGGTAATAGTATAGCTTTTTCAACGTTGACCTATAGATCTGCAATTCATCTTGGCACATGGCTTTATATATGTGTAAAGCTCATATATATAGATAGTGCCTGCGTGTGCGTGTAGAGGTACAGTCAACGGTAGGTTTTTCTTACGGTGAATTGTCAGTCGAAAACTTTACGTCATACGACAAAAGAACCCAAGTCATCTTTAATTCTGATTTTTTTTATTTTCCGATAAAAATATTCAAGTCATCAATCGATATATTTTTTTAACGTGGGATCAAACACATTTTATTGAGGTTATTTGCGTGCATTTAAAATCTATAGCATATACATCGTGAGATTGATTTATTTTTTGTCATGTGTAAAATGTATAAAGTATTTTTTTTTTCAAATATTATTGCATTTCTTTTGTTCACTTGGAATTTTCGTTATGATATTTATGTTCGTCACTGTACCTAAAATCTAAAGCGATAATAACATCCGTTTGCTTAAACGACGCCTGACGATTTTCTGCTAAACAATAAAAGCTTTATACTTACAGTTTTACAGGCATATGCATACATAGAGCCCCGTGTCAAGATGAGTTTAAATATCTATAATACATGCGTCTTGCAAGGGCGCTTTACAAGTACTAGAGATCCCGGAATGGTCGAAATTCGACGTTTTATGTAATCATAGTAAATTTTGCACTTGTCAATTCGTTTTAAGAAAGAAATCGGTTGACATATTTTATGTTTACGTATCATGTCAATGTGATGTGTAAAAGGACATGGTAGTATGTGTAAATTATTTTATTTTTTAATGTACAAAATAGGAGCTTTTTTTGCACTCCTTCTCTATATAAGATTGAACTGTGCGAAATTTCATGCTCCTCTTTCAATTCGATTTTAATAAAAAGAGTTTGAAAAGTTTTACACATACAAAAACACCCAATTGCAAGACAACTATTCCTACGTCATACTAATATTCCCTTGGGAATAAATCTTGAACACAGAAAATACGCCCTTGGTTTAGCAACTGTGCCAACCGGTATTCTTATTAATAGGCTTCAATATTTTTATGACCCAACGATCTATATTAAATATAAGAAAGCTTGAGAATAGACAGGCAGGAATGGATAAGTCTAGACCGAATTTCGGAACTATCTAGGAAAGTATTGGCATAAATGCTATTACTTTACTTCTCTTACGTTTAAAACTTGAAAAATATTATTTGGAAAATTTTAGAAAATATTTCAGCGGATCGCGCAGACTATTATTTCAGAATACCTCTTGTGTCTACTTGGAGAATAGTTGTGAGTAGGGTTGCCACCATTTTTTTGTGCTAATAAGTACATAGGTTACATATAATATTGGAAAAAAGTATATCGCGTAAAAATAAAGTACGATTTGTTTTAATTTATCATTTTGCTTCTAATAAATTTCTAAACATTTTTAACATAAAATCATCAAGAAATTTGTTTTTCTTTTTTACTCAAAACTTCGTATTAGTTATATTTTTGTAACATGTAAGAAGTGACTTCCAGAAAATGTTAATTCCGAGAAATAAATTTTTTTAACGTACTTCCTTGTTCCTGTAAAGTATAGAGTGCAATCACATAAATAACGTACAATACTTTATGATAAAGTGGGGGTGGCAACCCTACTTGTGAGATAAAGGTTACATTTAAATACTGAATAAAAATTGCTCGGTGATCTGTAAATAGGAATGAGAACAGCTAATAGTTGAACAGGGGCACGCAGTATGCCTTTAAATACAAGTACTGCCCGACAAAAGCTATTCACCGGCAACGTTTCCGTTAACAATTGCATATAACGGGTTTACGAGATAAAGAGTTATACTCAAATTTCTAATAGAAGGAAACGCGGATCAGATGGCGGCACTGCATGCAAACGCGATAGTTTGTCCGTCCCAGCGCTCGCCATAACGGACAATAATAATACAATGCCATAAGATATACGAATACTAAGCGGACTTGTTCGCAATGTTTCATTCCCCATTATCAGTGTTTGCATTTATCCCGTTGTCGTACAAGCGGGGCACATAGCACTAACAAGCGCTGCAGCGCTACACCGTTAAGCCTCCACCGTGCAAAAAGTGCGAATTTGTTTGCTGAATTCCCAACGTTGAGAAAATTGCCAAATACGTTCCTAATTGATTGCTTTTCAATCAGCAGTAATGAAAATAAATACCTGATGTATATTTTTTTCCAAAATGCCAAATATGACTAAATCGCGAAAATGTTTGCTGAAGTTTATGTACAAAAATAATTTTGAATTCTTAAATAATTTGAAAACATGCGTGTTAACCAATTTAAAACGAGTACATTTTTAAAATATCAGATAGAACTCGATATATTAGTTTTAAAAATAACATTTCTCCATAAAAATTTTCCATGAAAATAGCGGCTGACATTTGTCAGAAAACGCTCGCGTCTGCCTATTTAAATCTTTTCAGTCGGCCGCGAACGTTCAAGGTATACTAATTCATATTATCTTTTAATTTGACATTACTTTTTTATGGTAAGGAAGACTAACGATTCGCCTGATGTTAAGTGATCCCGTCGCCCATAGAGACACGCGATACCCTTTATTTTATGCCTACTTTATAAAGGGCGGTGGTGCTTGCCCGGGCGAGTGCCGTAGAAGTGCAGCAAAAGCTGTGAAAAGATATTATGCCCTACCACCTCACAAAACTTAATTGACGAACGTTACGATATTGGGGAATGATAATGTGTGCATTAGATTTAATATCAATTGCAACTGCGCTCGGTAACCCCGCAAGAAGTCGGACGAAAAGGGACAACGCGCATGGCTAATCGCACAATCTGTGCTCATCTAGATGCGGCGAACCTAAATGTCACAGAGCGCGGCCACGCGAAAGCCATGGCGGCGGGCAATTTCACTTGTCATTCCGCAAATGAGTTTTGTGCATCATTTAGAAAGTCGATCCCGGGTAAATTGAATTAATGGAGGCGGCGCATGGCCCACGGTGAAATCGTACCTTACCGTATCTGGGTTATCACAATACGTTTGTGGCTGAGGTGGGAATTGGCACTCGTAACTCGCCGACAATCAGCTAATAGACAACGGTGAGAATATAGATTTATTCCGCTATCCCTGTCGACCATTCTGCGAACGGACTGACAATGGAATACCTTAATAGCAATAACACTTGCAAATCCCATTTAACTTTGCAATTTGGTACAAAATAAACGTAAAAATAAAGTACACGAGAGCCTTATCTTTCGGATTAACAGTATGTTACAGATTGCAAGGAAAGAAGCAATTATTGATGACTTAGCTTAAAGCTCTAGGCCAGTGGTTCGTTGGCCCTTTAAAAAAGCTTCTAAAATAACAATACCATCTGTAAGGGCGCCAGAGTGCAATTAAAACCACTGTCGTGAATGAACGCGAGAGGTTCAGCGCCCCGTAAATTGCTAAAGCAATCTGGGGTCAATTTTTTGAAAATTGAAAAAAAAAACACTTTGGGAACCGCTGCTCTAAGCGAATGTAATAGAAACCGGAGGTCACTGGTTCGAAACCTCATAGATCCCGACGATTTACATGCTATAATCCGATCGCCTTACCATAAGAATAAAGGTGATCTATTCAGTGGATAGGCAATTCAAGATTCAGTGCCGGATACAGCTGATGTCATCTAAGATGACATCTAAGACTATGGAAAATTAATACTATAAAAATGACTGAATGTCTTTTTATTTCAATCGCTTAGGACAGCGATCACATACCTTATAAGAATAACTGAAGATTTTTATTATTATTTAAATATATTACTATGAAGGAGATACATCATGGAGGTTATTGTATTGAAACTATCAATATCTTAATAAATCAGCTTAATAACGAGTAAAATCACAATTTTTATTTGAAGAAGCTTGTATAAGTGAAATAATATGAAAAGCGCAGGTTATAATTCCATTAGTAAATTGAACCGTAACTGATAATATATTTATTTCGACATCGAATGACCTTGATCGTTCAGTTATATATTGTTATTATTTATATTTTTCTTATCATCGTCAGAACTAAAAAACACAAATATCAAAGTCGGCATAAAATAAATTATGCGTGTCTTTTGGGGATGCCGGATGGCCATGTCTACACTTATTCCACTCCCTTTTTCTCCATATCCTTGATCCTGACCCATCCTTTCCAATAACCCTATTCTGTTAAATATAATTTTTCAGGTTGACAAAGCACTGACTCTTCAGATGTTCCGTGTCTATGGGCGACGGGATCGCTAAACATCAGGGGAACCGTCTGCTCGTTTGTCATCCTTTCCATAAGAAAAACTCAATGTGATGAAAATACTTTCCATTTTCA
>JAOCPS010078500.1:0-16041 GCA_025505425.1 Graphium colonna | reverse complement strand
TTTGGAGAGGATAGGAATAGGAAAAGAAAAGGGTAGGCATGGCCATCCGACATCCCCAAAAGTCATGCATACTTTATTTTATGCCGACTTTATAAAGGGCAGTGGTAATTCCCCGGGCGAGCAGGGCCGTAGAAGTACAGCAAAAGCTGTTAAAACATTTTATGCTCCACTACCTCTAAGTATATATACATACGTAATTACAAACTATACATGGATTGCTAAAAATGTAACATTTTGGCATTGACGTATTCGGATAAGCCATTATTTGTCTTATGTTGGTTTATCATATAAAATAAGGAAATTCTTGGTTATTTATTAATATTTAAGTTCGCTGAATTTTGGTGAACAGCGGGTAGTTTTTTTTTATTTTATTACCTATTTAGGGTAGAAGGTCGTGTTAACTTAATTGATGTTTATCGATATGTGTAATTCGACACGCATCGAAGACGTGAAAGTATTTTTGTAATGTTACTCGCATTTTTTCAGCCATGTTTAATTATTTGTCGTTATATGTTTTTTTTTAATATGACAATAACATCGCAATATATTCTGATGAGAATCACAGTTTAAAAAAAATCATGCCGTCTTAGTAAGTAATTATCTTACTCGTTTACATATCCTTGTAGTGCAGTTTTACCTGTTTCTAAATAATATCCTCTTTAACTTCACAAAAATAGAATTGTCGACATGTATTATATTAAATGTAATTCATTTTAAGAAATAACAGAGAAACGGATGTGTATAAATAATGTTACACGTGAATTTTGTGTGAGGTTTGTTCAAAATATATGCCTTTTTCTCTTTTTATTTTAAGGGTCTTTTACAATATACCTAATACCTAGTAACAAAATGAAGGCATCTGACCTCCGCAATCAAAAGGGGTAAGCTGCAACTAATAGCATTTAAAATACTAAGTAACGAGGCTAACGTTAACCTTAAAAAATTACGCGAATATTAGACAATTAAAAATTTTAATTTAAACAATTAAAAAAATTAAAAATTAATATTCAAGTTGACGGTGTGCAGGATTGACAAGTGACACCAGGACATCAAACACCTCAGTCCTACCCGTGACCATGAACGCCGTAAAGGGTTCGAAACGTCGGGTGATAAAATTTAAAATAAACCACGATGAAATCCGTAAAATTGTTTAATCTATAAATAATTTATCTAATATTATATTTAACTTTCTGTATTGTATTCGATTATAACAAAATTTAGCCGACTCTGCGTTATTAAAGAATTGTTAGTACCGTCAGGTCTACAAGTGCACACACACTTTCATTTAAATTCCAATTTTTTTATGTGTTTATAACTTTTATGTTTCAATATAAAAGGCGTTATATTAAATAACACACAAATGAAACTCCGATAGTTAAAACATAAAAAAAACTGCAGTTTTTATCAATGCAGCTAGAAATTGAACGCGTTTAGAGTGCAGAATTGTGTAAAAAATCGAAATTCAAATTAATTAATTCAATAATTTAAGTATCAAAGTGATAAGTGTGTTTTAAATATTATTATTCAAGGAAAGTATACCAGTATGACAAAAATTCCAGGGCACACATGACGCGCGGTGACTCATATTTAGGATAAAAAATCTCCAGTGCGTATATGACGACAGTGAATTTCCGCTTTTAATCGATTCTGAGACATTAGAATTATTTTAATAAACTTTTGATTGCAGATGATGGTTTTTCAAGGAATCTAGTTACGTAGATACATTTTTCTTGTCAACACATTGACTGACAATTACGTCTATAGCCGTCAAAGTGAAGTTCACTATGTGGCGTGACAATACCCGCCCAAACGAAATCGTCCCTTTTAGACACTATGGCTTTAGCGGCACAAAAGTGCATTTACCGGGGTACAGGAAGAAGCCTAGTATCATGTTTTCATCACACAAAATTAAGTTTATTTAAGCAGAAAGAGTAAAACTATACTTCTTATATTCTAAAACATACAAAAAGATATAGTTTTAATTTTTGAACTTCATTTGTCCCCACTGTCCGTCAAGTTGTAATTATTAGATAGCTGTTTGTAGCTTCCAAAGATTTAGGAATAAAACAAATCCTGGTTGTAAAAATTTTATATTTTTTACTTTATTGTGAAATCATTAACTAATCACTATTTTTATAATAAATGATAATATCATTTGAGTTGGAATTTTGTTTAAATTTATTGGGAGCCGTATTTTTTATTTGAATCTCAGGTACTCTAAAGCCTTTTCTAAATTCCTAACATACTAGTATACATACTAAATTTCAGAATGATTAGTTAAATAGTTATGAGTTAAAAGCGCTACAATATTGAACTAGATTTTAAAATTCTAAATATTATTGACATTTTGATTAATTTACTCTGATTTTCAGTATCTGCAGTTCGCTTGTATCTCCTTGCTAGCGAGAAAATTTCACACGGCGTCAAAAAATTACGTTTCCATCCAAATGCAAGTATTTTCGGATGCGGAAGGAACGGTTTATTTTAATTGACATTTAAATTCTTATATATCCGAGTAAATTTACTTATTTTGGCCAAATAACTCATGCAGGTTTTGACGTTACGCACATTTAAAATAAAACAATTACAAGATTTACTGAAACATTATGGCTATTTATGTTCGCCAATTAAAGACATGTACAAATTACATTTTACGCATTATTACTAAATACTTAAACTGCTATGTTATTGCTAATTTGGATAACTTGTTTTTAAAAGAGCTTAAATTATCGTTAAATATCTGAGTTATTGATGAAGCTGTACTCGTTACATATACGATCCGAGGGGCTATTGCGACCGAGATTAGTTCTAGCAAACTTATCGTGGAAAATATTTTTAATGGAATGTCTGGGGCTTACTTTTGGGATACATACAGAAATTGGTTTAATGATATCGCTGCTTGATTACGTCGTGTAATATTTTAAATAAATCACAAGGATTATCTTACGGCGGTTTCGTAATTCATCTTAAAAAAGAGCAATCTCGCATCATATGTACAACGATGTGAAGTCCCGTTGCCGCAGGACGCCAGTAGTCTCGTAAATGTCTTTTGAATGCTTTCGAACTTGAAACTGAACTCAAATTTATTAAAACATACGTTGTAAACGTAGCGATTCAATAATACGAGTACTTGCTTATCCAACTTATACTTGAAACGTTTAATGAATGCTCCAATTAGTATGCGGCTGCAATTAATCCTGCATAGCCCTAGCGCCTTTCGATAATTACACCCCGCAACGGTAAACAAGTTAACTTACATTAACGTCATGTTATCGATTATGTTTCATAATTAATTTCTCGGCATACTTATACTACGACTTAGACGCAGTAAAAACTTAAAGACATACTTATTAGGGATGAAGAGATAAATACTTGCAAAAAAACAAAACGCACGACGTTTATATCTTCAAAAATCTTTACACAAAGTCCTCAACCAAAAAAATCAACACTATCCTCCAACGCAACTTTGACAGTTCTACAATATTTTTTTTTTTTGCAAATTCGATCTTTCGCGCAAGAAGTAAAGTTTTTTTAAAGAAAAAATATGATATAAGCTTTGGTGCTAAATTAATTTGACGGTGTTACTATAAAAATCATATCATGCCAATTTGCTGATGCTGTATTTATGTCCGTCCTTTAGATATGTCAAGAAGCTGTACGTATGATGCACTCCTATTGTGACATAAATTAAGTTTTATCATTACTATTTATAACACACCTTTTAAAACAAACATTATTTTATTTTGACGGTCAAATTGCTGCAAGAAAATGTTTATAGTAATGTGTTATTTACTAACTCGAGTCAATGCATCTTATTACTCAAAAATGATATTTATAATAAAAGAATTCCTTAAATATAATATGGATTCATCAGGGCGTTTTATTAATCGGTTTACACAATTCTTTTTTTTTTATTAGAAGTTATGGATGCCGAGATCTGCCATCAAGGGTTAGAAGTTAAAATTATTTTTTTTCTTTTCTCAAGTTATACGCATATTTGATTTCTTCATACAATTTTTCTAAGTTTCCATTGTTTTGTATGCCTGTATCTTCTGTTCTCGTAGAGCTACGCTGTTCATTTTATTTATTAATTTAATTGACGCGTAGCATCACGCGTCAAAGTACCTTACACCGTACCTGTATGCTATTATGAACATATTAATTTAATTTAGACATTAGTATGTAAATACGGCATTATAGTTAAATTTTGTATATTTATAGATTAAAGCTACTTTCATGCCATTTACCAAGACGAATATAGAATTCTAGTTTCACCCACAGCTCCGCCCGCGTCAATGTAGATTTACTTAAACAAGGTGAATGGAAAGAGTTTAATTAGGTAAATTTATTATCAGAGATACACAAATAAATAAGATAGCTCAGAAACATTTTCTTAAATGTTAACGTGATACCGCAATAGTTTATTTTTATCTGTAGACTTAGCTATTGTACGACCGTAAAAAATAAATATTTTTACGCTTCTAGAACAGTATCTTTTTCTGATTAAAAGTAGCCAATTCGGTACCATGTAACAACAAAGCCTAAGAAAAGTTTTACAATGATCGGTGAAGAAGTTTAGAAGTTGTGGAATCAACTTCTTTTACTCACATCAAACTTTACTGACCGAATTTCTGTCACGGCGGCCAATCTACTCAAAGAGATCAGCCAACTGCTAAGGAGATATCGTAGCGCACAGGTTCACGCGCAGACACAGGTGCACGCCCTGTTCCTAAATTCTCAAATGAAAAGGACGGATATCCGCCACGGCCGAAGGGAAATCAGATGCAGGAGCGACTTTTTATATAGTCATCCGACGCATGGATCATTTCTTTTGAGGCAATCGGGTGATCATCCCTTATTGTCCTAACCCAACCAATAAACGACACAAAATGACTGTTCCCCCACAGGATTCGAACCCACGACCTACAGACAACATTCTTAGTAAGGATATATATGAACTACAACTTGACATCGAATGATTATGTAACTTCAACTTGCCAAAGTCATTTCTTGCAGGTTTGGCCGTTATGTGCGTTGCCATTTAAGGCTACCTACAAGTTGTGTGTGAATAATTCATCACAAGTATCACAGATTGGCATCGCGTCTCTCAATTGGTGGTCCTGTGTCACGCTGTCATGGAGTGATACCACGACCCCACAATTGCCCCCGTTGTTCCGATGATAAATTGATTTAATAACCACCAAACACCACCTCCCTGCGTGATTTGTTCCGTTCTATTTTAAGAACCGGAGTTCTTCATCATTGGTTCATTAACATGAGTTGGACGTCATCAATCTGTTTACTGTCTTCAGTTCTTCGTTATATTGTCATTACAAGATATTATATCAAGGGCAGGATTTAGCCTTAGTGCCGCCTCTAGGCACTATAAAAGTCCCACCTCACTAAAAATAAATTTTAAATAATTATTGTTTTAGCCGAATTAAAAAAGGGAGGGGTTATATTTTTCTATAATACTATAAGATACGACCTTTATTAAGTTTTTGTTTTTTTTTGAAAACATTTCCATTTCACAAAATTAATATCACAAATATTTGTGATATTTATATTTGATTAAGTACAATACTCAGTCTCAGTCAACTTAAATAGTTACTCAGCATATAAAAAAAATCAGTTTAACTTCGCAAATATTTTTTTATCAATTACTTGCTGCATTGACCCAAAATGGATCTTGGCCTCCGAAACTAGACTTCGCCATTGTTTTCTGCCCTGAGCCGCTTTCCTCCTATCGAAATTGGTAATACCAATTTTTGGAATTTATAAAAAATTTGCAATATAATTTTTAAACCACAAAGATAATTAATAAAGTAATTGTTTTGTTAAAATACAGAATTCAAAAACACTGCGGTGTTAGTTATAACAAAAAATATTAATTGCGATTACATATATCGAGCAAATTGTGACACCGCTGGTCAGATAAGCATTCAAAATTGATATCGTACAGTTTTTATTTCATGAGAACAAATGGAAAACAAGCAGACGAGTTGAATCACGTATTATTATACATATAGCGTTTATCACTTGCTATTTTACGGAATTCTGAACCGACTTAAGTAAGGTGAAAGAAATAAAAAAAATAGTCGCAGAAACTGTGTTTGATAAACAGAATGAAAATATTCGAAAAGTTGCAGTTACATTGCAATAAATCTAAAAGTTGGTAGGTGTTTTAGGCTTACTAGTCCACTAATAATACTCCTCTAGTAAAAAATATGAAAACTTGTATTTTGGCACTCTGACAATTTGACTGGACATTATATTATAATAAAAAAAATGATTTTAAAAAAGAGATCATTTCAATCGATCGTTCAATCTGATTTATTCTAAAATATAAGGGTATATTGAGCCTCCGCCTCACGCCGCCTAATTTAGATCCGTGGTCTTCGGTCTGTGTTTGAATATTATAGTAGAAGTAGTAATTATCAGCTATCCACAAACAACAAGCCCAAGAATGTACACCAGCTTTTCTTCTATAGATTCCGATTTTTTTATGGAAAGGAAGTCAAACGAGCAGACGGTTCGCCTGATATAAGCTATTCCCGTCGCCCATAGACACACGCAACATGCGGAGAGTTCCGAGTGCGTTAACAACCTGGGAAGTTTGATAGAATAGCTTTATTGGATTGGATGGGGTCGGAATTAAGGATTTAGAAAGGATAGGAGACTTTATAAAGAGCGGTGGTACTTCCCCGGACGAGTGCGGCCGTAGGAGTCCAGCAAAAGCTACGAAAAGATGTTATGCTCTGTCACTTGGAAAGATATCCCTATAAGTGATAAAACAATTACAATGTTAAAAATACTTCTATATCAATGATGTAGAAACGAAGTCCTGACTCATCGTAGACTTGGGTTTAACCGTGATATTGGGTTCAAAAGGTCCCTTTTGTGTGTACATTGTCCTGACTTAACATAAGTCCTGCACCTACTTCATTTGTAAAGTGGAAACAAAAGAAGCTACTGTTACTGCCTCATCAAATTTTTGCTTGCAGTATTTGTAGCAACATTATGGTAAACTTGTTTTTAAAAATAGAAATATAAAACGTTAAACTGGAAAAAAAATTAATAACTTTACGTTTTAAGATACAACTGTTTAATATTGGAGTTTAAAAGATAAATAAGATTAAAAGTAAGCACTAGGAAGTGCGGGACATTTATTGGAGAAGTTACCTTATAATGAATTGCATCCTTTCCATCAATATAAATGCTATACTATCCCCAATTGATATTTAGTACCTCGTTACTTCTCAACTGATCATCATGACATTTTAATTTCACGTTGTCATGGATGCGGAATAATGTCTAACAAAATCAATAGACCGACATAAGTATTTAGCCAACTATATGATGCGTGGACAAGGAAAAAAAGAACCTTTGATATTCGAGAAGAAAATCTAATATTTAAAAAAAATAGTCCATCTTATAAGATATTAAAATGAAAATGTGGTAACGCGAGTGCAGTCACAGGCAAAAATTGTTCTGCATACAAATAAACCAATATGTTTTAAAATTTCACAAACATTGGACGTTACAATGCCTCTTTTATTATTCACGTAGAAAATTGTTTACATAAAGGAATGGTCAAAAGTTCAAACTAACAGTGACACTAGCATGGTTATTTTACAAACATGAAACTCATTATATTCTTACGCGTTAGCTTGAAATTATTCATTGGTAATAGCCATGTCTGAGGACAAGTATATGCTAGAAATGAACGAAAATTTTTGATATCAAGAACTAGAGGTGATGAGAGAGAATTTAGTCCAATTTAACTCACAGAAGACACAAGTTTGCGCGTTCACCGCTAAAAAGAAACCCTTTCTCGTGTCTCCTCGGTTCATAGACACTTCCCTGGTAGCCACAGCATCGAGCGGAAATCTTTGACGTTGACATATCGAGCCAAGCTAGCTTTAAAAAAAAGCTTGGCGTCCTCAGCAAAGCGAGGCAGTATTTCCAGCCATTCCACCTTATGCAACTGTATAAAGCACAAGTTTGCCCGCTAATGGAATACTGCTCTCATCTCTGGGCTGGGGCACCTCAATACTAGCTCCTTCCATTTGACCGCAATCAACGTCGAGCTTCTCAAATTGTTGACGACCAAGCTCTTTCCGGTCGGGTCGATACTTTGGCTCTGCGAAGGCACTTTGCGTATCTTTGTGTCCTTTACCGGATTTACCACGCGGGGGGTTCCGAGGAATTGTTCGGATTAATACCTGCTGCTATTTTTGCTCATCATACTACGCGACAAACCATTCAACACCGCCTTGATTATTGGCACTCCACAACTGTGCGATATCTCCGACATTTCCTGCCAACGCACCACTTCCTTGAGGAATGAATTGTCGCCAGCGTTATTTCCGCACCGATGCGAGTTAGGGACGTTCAACAAACCATCGTACTCCTATCTAAAAGGACGGCAACGCTCTTGTAACTCCTCTGGTGTTGCGGGAGTCCATGGGCGGCGATGATCACTTAAAATCAGGTGAGCCATCTGCTCGTTTGATTCCTTCTCCATAAAAAAAAAGTTTTTATACTGTAGACTCGAGTCAAACCTATTCCACTCCTGTGCCGAGACCATAATTGAAATTTAAGTGCTGATTTACCATATGCCATCGTTCGAGGTTGTTACGTCTCGCTCTGAACCAGGACAATAGTATAAAGCTTGCGGCCAAACTTCGACGTTTAATAGACGCCATAAGAAGAAGAATAAGAGTTCTAGGAGAAAATCTCTTAATAGAAAACCTGATAAATAATTAAAGTGTTTCTTATGTATGTAAAGTACGCAAAACACGCTGTCATGTGGCCTAGTTGTATAGGCTCTTGTTTTATAAACTAAAAGTCATAGGTTTGAATCCCGCAGGGGGACAACGAGTTTTTGTTGTTTGTTTGTTTGGTTAGGGCAATGCGGGCTAATCACCCGATTCCCTGTAAAATGAGATGATCCATACATCGGATGGGCATGTAAAAAATCGGTCCCTGTTATCGATATAACCTTTGTCAGTCGTTCTAGGATGTTAGTGCCTTCAATTATTCTGAAAACTAATCCATCATGTAAATTCAGTTTATCACTTCGGAATTGGGATAAAATATTTCTTATGTATGTAAAGTTCACAGAACACGCCGCTACGTGGCCTTGTGTTATAGGCCCTTGCTTACAAACCAGAGGCCGTATATTCGAATCCCGCAAGAGGACAACGACTTTGTGTTCTTTCTTGGTCGGGTTAGGGCACTGCGGGCTGATCACCCAATTGCCTGTAAAGTGAGATGATTCATGCATCGGATTAACATGTAAAAAATCGGTTCCGGTTATTAAGATCACCTTTGGCAGTTGTTATAGGATTGCAATGCCTTCAATTATCCCGAAAACTAATTCAATCTTAGAATTCAGTTTATCCCTGCGGAATTGGGAGAAACTGAATTCAAAGAATGTTAAGAAATACTAATCAAAAATCAGTTCAACCTTTTAGGAGTTACGATATCAAATACGAATACAGACAGATTCATAGACTAAAGTAATATACAACTTATAACACAACATTCGAAGAGTTGCGTGTGTGTAGCAGCCTGGGAATCTGGATCGTATAAGTTTATCTAACTTATTTACGTGTAATCCTTGAAATGCTAGTAATAATTTATCAATTCTCTTGTTTCGTTACGAAACTTCAACGTAGATTGATCAATAACAATGAAATTCAAGTGCCACTGTGAGTTTAATTCAAATTTGTGCTAAAGGTCACTGACATCCAATTTGATGGTTACACAACTCTAATGCCCGCCCAAATAAAAACAGTGATGTTGTTAACCTCAAATCTTATCTCTGTCGGGTCGCATTGAATACGTAAATCAGATAAGCGATGTCGAAGACGGCTTTATAATTAAACGGTCCAATGAATGACGAATACAGCTTGATAAGCAGAGACTGTTCTTAGAGATAACCCACGTTTATGTATTCGTTAAAATATTTTTTTTACGGTTAAACAATTTGTACGACATCGAAAAGAGGAAGAATAACCTATCTTCTGTTTTATTATAATAAGCATAGCATAAATAAAAAAAAACTTACACAAAATAAAAATATTTGTAGTGTTGAACATAGTCCGTTTTATAAGTATATGTGTGATTGTATTTTACTAAAATTAAAAGTACGTAAAACATTCAGCTAAGATTAGAAAAGACCTTGCCAAACTGACAGCTGACTTCACTATCTGGAGAGGCAACTTCTTCTTCTTCTTCCTCCTAGCCTTTTCCCAAGTTACTTGGGGTCGGCTTCTAATCCACCCAAATATAGTAATAAGTATATTTGAAGGCACTGACATCCTATAACGACTGCCAAAGATGTTCTTGACAACCGGGACCGACTTTTTACATGCCCATCCGACTCATGGATCATTTTTCTTTTCAAGCAATCAGGTGATCATCCCGCATTGCCCTAACCCCACCAAGAAACAACAACACAAAGTCGTTGTCAACCCATGGGTTCGAACCCACGATCTCCGGTTTGTAAAGCAAGCGCCCATACCACTAGACTACAGAGGCGGTTATGAAGAAAGCACCTTATGAAGAAGAAGAAAAATATTCATATACCTCATCAGGGTTTATAAATTGAAAAATAGAAATATTTTAAATACTATGGTGTTTACGTCAGCTCTTTTTATTTTATTAGACCGACATTTTTCATGATTTGCAAGATTATCGGACAGCAATATTTTAAATGGACTTTTTAAGGAATGTGTATGGACACCGCAATTTGGATAAAAATTCAAGTTATTGTTTGCTTAGTTCTTATTACTTAAAACATTACATTTTTACACTTTTTGGAGCGTTGTGAGAAATTGGAACTAAAAATTTCGAGTAATTATAACGGTACCACAGACATTTCTTGTGCGTGTTTGACGTCATGGCTTTAATTGAAACTAAATAATATTGGCATCATATAAAAATAACCCACTTTTTACGCGATCGGTAACTTGCAGCAAGAGCTGTATGTAAGATATTAATAAGAGAAGCAATTGGTTACCAATCTTAAAAAGGGCCACAGCAACCATACATTTTACCGGTGGTATAGCATACCATCTTTTTACAGCTTTTGCTGCACTTTTACAGCCGCGCTCGCCCAGTAAGTACCACCGCTCTTTATACGGTCGGCATAAAACAAAGTGTGCCACTCCATTCCTCTCTAAATCCTTAATCCCGACCCCATCAGATCTAATAAACCTATTTTATCTAATTGCCTAGGTTGACAACGCACTAGCTACTCTCTGGATGTTGCGTGTGTCTATGAGCGACGGGATCGCTTACCGCTTACCGTTTGCTCGTTCATCTTCCTTTCCAAAAAAAATACAAACTAGAAGAAATGACCGCTACCAGATGACTCGGTGCCAAACAAAACCTCAAAATCATGTAAGATGTCTACAAGAACAGTTGAAATTTTTTTAAGCCTCACGTGCGAGATGAAGCGTCCTCTACCAAACTACCTGTTGATTTAAAAAAATAATACATTTTAAATCCGCACCTATCATCAGAAGTATATCGCAAACAATAACAAGTTTCGAACGCGTTCAAAACACAAGAGGCCCAAACGAGATTTTGGGCGCATCGCCTTAGGGTCAGGTGCTATTATGTCAAGAACGGTTGTGACGCACGCGTTGACTTTGAGCGCATCTGCCAACAAAGCAACCTTTCATCGGCCACATTGTTTACGCAACGTGTAGCGTTTTTTTTTATTATCCGCAAGATCCTCCCGGGCGCACCGCAGGTATCGGATCTAGTGCCTGTTCTTTATTCGTTCTACTTTTTCAGTGCAGCTTGTAATTACATCTATAGGTTTTAGAAATGGGGCTAAAACTTATGTGTCGGTTGCAAAAAAACCAAGAATTCTCTTTCATCAAGATCAAAATTATGTAGTAATTATTTTCATAATTTTTAAAGAGTTTTGGCTTTATGAATTTGATTTTTAGTGTGGAATTTAATTTAAAGTATGAATTATGCTTTACTTACATGACGTTTGCGCAATCTGTCATAGCGATGTAAAATGCAATAGAAGATATATTCTATAGATGAATTTTTCAAATTTATCAAATATTTCCGACACCCGGGGTTTTTTTACGAAAATAACTCCTGTAATACTTAATATAACGAGTCTAGTCTCCAAAAAACATGTTTTAACTTGACACGACTTGGTACGGTTTGCCATATAAATTCCCTTTAAATTACATATGAGTAAGGAAATATTTTATTTAATTTCTCATATATTAGAATAAAATGAAAGGAGTTACATATATCTGTTCAAATATCAATAAGAATAGCACGGACGAAATATTTTATATATATTTACATATGTTATTAGATACGACGCACGCAAGCGCGAGACTGGCTGTGGTATGTATGGAAAATTCCATCACATTTGTATTTCGGGCTGTGCGATAGGATACAGGTGTTGACATAATTAAAAAGTCGAGTTTCAGTTACTTCAGTGCCGAACTACGCGATCTTTTTATGAAACAACGGTGTAATTTTATTCCCGCGCGAAAACAAGATCCACTTCAAAAACTGACGCGGTGTTATTGGCGCGAAAGTCTATTTTCTAAACACGAGCGCTGTCACATTATGTCTCAAACGTCATAAGAGTAATCACGGGTGGCAACACAAGTAACGTACGTGACGCAACACCAGCTTAAATATAACAAAATGGCGGATAAAATAACAATAGATTTTTCACGGAGATCTCTGAACAACAAACGATAGCGTCGAACTATGAATATGGCATAAGTTAATAAGACTTATACGGGTTTTTCGCGTTTACGTTAACAAAAAACTTTAAATGTTAAGTTGTATTTGTATATCGATTTTTACCTATCTTATATTATCTGTGGTTATTTTATTCTACGATACAAACAGATACTAAGTGTACATTGAAGTTTTACATCGTGTTAAGTTTTTAATTCGTGCTTAAAATTATTTTTGTTATAAATTGACTTATGAACATATCTGTTTGAAATTACATAATAATGCACCAAATCTGCTTAGCCAGTTAAAGTTCGTCTTACTAAAAAAATTGAACGACATCTAGGATGGAAATCTTAGACGTCGTTCAATTTTTTTAGTTTTAATTTTGCAAATATTCTCGGTGAAATTAAAACATGACTTTTTAAATAATAACAAAATAGTTAATATGGAGACGTTAGGTCCGTGAGGTCCAAGTCCCATTTTTAAAGGGTTATTTTATAAAAATAATGTCGCGACTGGCTGGTTCCTTTCTCACCCAGAGGTTAAGTATGACCTATTAAGTATGAAGATATATTCAGGGAGGGAATTCAGCCAGCGTTCTTGGCACCATGCCGCGCGGAGTAGAAGTATTTGATTATTGTAGTTAGGCTAATTATATTGCTTTGTAAATATGTTTGTAGTAAATTGAATACAAAAATTGAATTATACATAAGATATAATTATATAAAAATATAGTTTTAAAATTAAAATCGGATCAAATGTCAGGGCAACGATAAACGATAAACAACAAATTCTTAAACTCAACTTTGTAAACATATATATTTGGGAATTAACACTTCTTATATTCCTATGAGTTTATAGTAAAAAAAACCCATAACATGAACGAACTCACACAAAAACCATTGGAAATAAAAAAAATCACATGAATAAATCATATATGATAAATTTCTTGATGACAGTATTAGATATTCAATTACTATAAAAAAACTAAAGCGTGTTGTCAATTGTTTATCGGTGTATAAATTAAACCATTATAAGAATTTAAATCAATCTACATTAAATTTAACCAGTTTTTATGACGTAAGTACATGTTTTAAAAATCTTTAAAATTGCTGAAGTCAAATGCGAATATTAGACGTTGAATAAATTATACTGCTTAAAAATAATTTTAGATATTTCATATCTTAATATTTGGTCTCCTTAGTATAATAAACAAAAATATTTAATAATAAAAAAAAACAAATACGCTATGTTGCTTTCGAAATATAACAAAAAAATTATAAAAAAATCATGTTTATATTTTTTTATGGAAAGTTAGACATACGAGCCATAGATACAGGCAACATTCGGGGAGTCACGAGTGCGTTGTGACCTGGGAAATTGGATAGAAAAGGTTTATTGGATAGGATGGATTGAGATTAGAGAATTAGAGGGAAAAAGAGAAGGGTAGACATGGCCATCTGGCATCCCCAAAAGTCATGCATACTTTTATTTTATGCCGACTTTATAAAGGGCGCTGGTCTTCTTCGGGGAAGTACCACCGCCCTTAGCCCGAGCGCGAACGTAGAAGTACAGCAAAAACTGTGAAAAGATGATATGTTCTACCACTTTGTATTATTATTTCTTAACAATAAAATTCGAAAAGATTTCATTTTTCTTACAAATCCTTAAGTATAAAACGCCTTACCGTATTGAAATTAAGAATAACATACACCTATATGATTTATATTTAATGTTGATTGTATGGAAAAAAACAGATATTTTCATTTCAAAGAGTTGGAAAATTATTTCATGCTACAAGAGAATTACAGACAACAAACCGCTGACATCATGTTATCTGTTTAATTTATCAAGAATATGATACCGGGCTAAGATTAACATCATCTTTATGGAAGATAAATGCATGTATGATTGTACCACCTACAGTTTGTTCCGCCCACAAAAAGCCTCTCAATTTACGCTTGCTTTGAGGTCGTGTTTATTTACTTTTATTGTGACATTAAATATTTAGGTGGGCCGATAAATTGAAACATAAAAATGTCTTGTTTTTATGTTTGTCGTTAAGTAAGTTAAATGTCATTTACGTACGACAGTTATATTCTGGGGTTTAAAAGTTCTTGATCAGATCTTATTTCATGACTATTGGTGAAATTTTATTATGGTGCCTTTTGTAATGTTACAATCTTAACCAAATAATAAACTATAGGTGTTACGGTTAAAAATGTACAATAGTACATACACGAATAACTCATCTGCTGTCGCTGCATCTACCAAGCTCGTTTTTTATTAAATCAGTATAAAATTACTGAACATTGGAGTTAAGTAAGAGGATTCGTTCTTCGAATTCTTCGTGATATTATCTAAATATCATTTCTTGTATTGCTCGCAACCAATTTACTTACAGAACAAGAGACTTCGCGGAATAAAATATTTCTTTATACGATATTTATTGACGAAGGCCATATAATTTTAACCTATAGATTTTATTAAGCAAGAAAAATTAGACCGCGAAGGCTGTTATACAATCCTATAAAGTCCCCCTGATCGAATTTCGGTCACGGCCAAGTCAGCCAATCTACTCGGAGATTAGCCAACTGCGCGGAAGATATTATAGTGCACAAGTGTACGCGCAGACATAAATGCACTCTCTCTTCCTTAACTCTCAAAGCCCGATGGGATTGATTTCCGACACGACCGGAGAGAGATCAGTCGCAGGACCTTATTTTTGCATGCTTATCCGACGCATGGCTCATTATACTTTTGCAGACAATAAGGTGATCAGCCCACATTGCCCTAATTCAACCAAGAAACAACAACACAAAATTGTTCCTCCTCCTCGGGATTTGAACCCACATGCTTCGGTTTACAAAGCAATGGCCCATACCATTAGACTACGGAGGGGGTTAGCGGAAAAGGCATAATTAAGTAATCAAAACAATTTGCTGAAAACTTAATATTAGGTAATGCAATACCCATTTGAATCCGTATTGAAGATAAAGTATGGTATCTAAAAAGATACTCCAATTCGCTGGGTCTACGTAATGAGTTATAAAAAATGAAGTTAACGAATACGCTCTTAAGCAATTGAGCTTGTCAGAATGTTCGCAAGATGTTACAGTGCCCATTTAAAAGCGTTGATCAATCAGGATAATGGCTGTCACATCCACCCATTTGCGATATCATCTCATCCGACCGCTGGCTTCCAGCTTCCAGAAGTTTCTTTCATTGGAATCATTACATTTTATTGAATGTAATCATCGCGACTAATGTAGCACCACAAATGCAGAACAAAAAAGGCAATCG